>CAUYQU010068716.1:0-132943 GCA_963574635.1 Cheracebus regulus | reverse complement strand
ACCCGCCCCCCCCCCCCCCCCCCGACCACCTCCACACCCAGGCACTCCTGGCCCCTCACCCTCCTGTCTATCCCTTTCAGCTTGGGACGAGGGTGGGGCCTCGGTCAGGGGATGCCACTGCTCCTTCACTGGGAGGGAGCTAGCGCTGAGACCCAGGCCTGGTGCTGGGGGAGGGGTCTGCATTTACCTTCTCAAGGAGGGCTCAGGCCCTGACTCAGAGCCTTCTCACTGCCACCACCCTCCTATTCTAGGTGCCCAACTCCAAGGCTTTGGAGATGGAGAGCTGGAGGTGGTAGAATGAAGGGAGGTGTGCATGACACATCTTGGCACAAGCAGGAGACAGCGTGAATGCATGCACACGCCTGTGAAGCCACCTGTCTGTCACATGCACGCATCCAGACACACAATGACATCAGAGAGACACCTCCAAAACACACACCTGAGACATGTTAGCATCACACGAAGTACAAAGCCAAAGCCATAACACTCCCAGAGATGCGGACTGCCTACACACAGGTGCACAGACACACATCACTCAGTCACCCCAGCATCAAACACACACACACACACACACACACACACACACACACACACACAGGCAGAGCAGCTCCCTGTAATGGAAAAAGTCACATAGAAAATCAGCACTATGGCCAGGCGTGGTGGTTCACGCCTATAATCCTAGCACTTTGAGAGGCCAAGGTGGGCAGATTGCTTGAGCCTAGGAGTTGGAGACCAGCCTGGACAACAAGGTGAAACCCCATCTCTACAAAAAATGCAAAAATTAGCCAGGTATGGTGGCATGCACCTGTAGTTCCAGCTACTCAGGAGGTGGAGGAGGGAGGATTGCTTAAGCATGGGAGGTCGGGGCTGCAGTGAGAAGTGATCACACCACTGCACTCCAGCCTGGCCTATAGAATGAGACCCTGTCTCAAAAAAAAAAAAAAAAAAAAAAAAGGAAGAAAAGAAAAGAGAAAAGAAAAAGAAAGGAAACCACCACCCAACACTACCCAACAGCCGAGGTGACCCAGCTCAGCTAGGAACCTCCGTGTCTAGGACCTCAGTTTCCTCATCTGTCAAATGGGGATAATGATCCCCATCTCTTTAGACTAAGGATGAGGCAGAAGGAGTGGGTCTCAAGTTCACAGAAGGAATTTGTTGGAGGCTCGCAGCCACACAGATGAGGGGTTCTCCTGCAGGGCTCCAGAGCTGGGGAAACCCAGCCCCCATCCAGTCCCCTCCCTCTCAGAAGGCAGGCTCTTCCCTCCCCCATGCCCGCAGGAGGCGGAAGGGAGGAGGGCCTCCAGCCCACAGACGCCAGCCGGGCTGGCAAGGGTTAAGGTGGCAGCTGCCAGGCAGGGCTGAGCTGAGCAGTTTGGTTTGAGGGCTGCGTGCAGGCGGGAGCAGCGAGGCGGCAGCCCGGCAGACTTGCTGGAGACACTGCATTTTATTAGGGCTGGGCTGCCAGCAAAGGGAGGGAGAGAGAAGGAAAGGGCAGAGAGAGAGGAAGGAAGGAGGGAGGCAAGGCAGGCAGGCGGCGGCTCCAGGATGAAAGGATGTTGTAAGCTCCCTAATTCCTCCCTGCTCATCCCGGCTCTGTCAGGCTGGATTAACTGCCCAGGTGACCTCCTGCGGGGGTCAGCCCCACCCCTGACCTCCCCTTCCTCCTCTCCTCACCTCTAGGCCAGTCAGGTTGCCCTCTTCATCAGCCCTTGTGGGGGCCCCCACAGGCACAGGGGCTGGGGTGGAGGTCCTGGCAGGGTACCAGGGCAAGGCTGCTGAGCCCATCTTCTACCAGGTGCTTCTTGACTACACCCATGGCCTCGTGACAACCTTCGTGAGGCGGGGAAGAAGCAGGGCGGGCTAGGGAACCCCAGGCTGCCCCGAGGGTCACTGTTCTCCAAAACTTAGACACAGCTGGCATTCACTAAACTCCTGCTCCGTGCCAGGCACTTTGCATGCGACCTTCACGACAGCTTGGGAGGTAGGTGGTATAGTGCCCATTTATCAGATGGGAAAACGGAGGCAAGAGAAATGTAGGTTCTGCCAAGGTCACATAACTAATACTTGGCATGCTAGAATTTGAACCCAGGTCTGGAGAATGGGTGCTCCTAGTGGGGTTTTCAGAATCTCTGGGCATCCCAGGGCAGTGTCTGAAAGCTGAAGCCACTACAGCCACACCCACCCCAGCTGGCCAGTTGGCTTCCCTGGGAGCAGAAATGGACAGGGGAAGGCTGGTCCTGGAAGACCTTAATGTCGAGATCAGGAAAGTGCACGCTGGAGTCAGCTGACCTGGATTTGAATCCTGCCTCCAGCACTTGATTGGTTGTGTGACCTTGGGCAAGTCACTTAACCTTTCTAAGCCTCAGTTTCCTCAGCTGTTGTATAGGGATACTACCTACCTGGCAGGGTTGTTGAGAGGATTAAATGAGATAATGTGAGTAAAATACTTAACAAGGTCCCCAGCAGATAGTGAGTACTACTCAGTTAGTGGAAGTGGCTGCTGCTCATGGTGGCCGGGGAGATGGGGCCTGCCCCCTAACCTGCCTCCTGCCGCATCCAGCACTCCACGCTCCAGTTCAGACTCAGCCCACTGGCTGCACTTGCTACATTGGCTGACCTACCCATCTCTAGGTGCACTCAGAAAAGGAATAAATCAACCAATATTTGTTGACCACCTGCTATATCCCAGGCACTGTTCCAGGAGGTGGTCTGACTGATGACAGAAGCCTGAAAAGGAAGGCACAGACCCTGTGCCAGGAGCTCCAGTGCCAGAAGCACACCCACCCTGGAGAGGCCTGAAGCTGGGTGCACCTGACACAGTCCGGGGAGGACAGGATGGACGGTCAGAGGAAAGGGCAGGGCAGTTGGTGGTGAGTGGGAGGGAAGCCTAAGAAGACTGCATGGAGGAGGAGGCATTTGAAGGAAGCCTTGAAAGAAGATGGAAGCATGATAGGCAAAGATGAGGGTTTGGGAACATATTCCCCCTCCAGGACTCCATGGGGTCAAGAGCAATGAGGCTTGTGGAGCCTGATCACAGCTGCCCTGTGAATCCTGCTGGGGCCAGTGCTGCAGGGAGGGAAGGTGCAGACCCAGGGGGTCCCCAGATCCTTCCCTGGATGTCAGGCTAGGACGAGGGTAAGGGTCTTGCTATTCCCAGACCCTCAGCTTTGCTGGAAGATGCCCCAGTCCCTTGAGCTTGGGGAAAGGAAGCTCCTGTGCCCCTTTTGGAAGGAGACAGCTTCTGCCCCTCTCACTTGAGGAAGTGGATGAGAAGAATGGTCTCTTTCCCTGAGGACCCATCCCTCAAGGGGGTCCCGGATACTGTGGGATCTGAGAGACCCCACCCAATTCAGCCTCCATATGCCATGCCTCCTTGTCACCACACCACAACTACTGCTTATTTTCTACTCCAGCAGAGCCACCACACAGCCACTGGGATAATGTGAGCAAAGTGGAGATTCTAGACAGCTAGCAAAGACCCTTGACGCTCAGCCTCCCAGCTCCTGACTTCCATGACCCTAGATGAGAGCTCTAGGTGGCTACATTGGCTGAATTGCATTAACTCAGCCTGGAGGGGATTGGAGGGGAAGGGGAGAACAGAGCAGGGAGGAGAAGGGGAAGCAGCCAGCACCCTGGCCTCTGTTTTTCCAGCTTTAATTGCAGTGTTAATCACCTTAATAAGCTGTTTACCAACTACCCAGCAGCCTGAGACTGGGAGACTTCGAAGCCAAAAAGTGCTTGGAGATGAGTTTCTGAGGCCCCAGGCGGGCAGGAGGATGATGTTGATGAGGCCCTGGTGGGGCTGGGGGCAGAGGGAGCAGGCTGGGGGACTGCGGGAGCAGGCTGGGGCCAGGAAGTCAGGAAAGGCAGCCTCCAGCTCTTCCAAGGAGCTCAGCAACCTCTCCACCAGAAGCCCCTGAGGTTCCTTCCTCAGGGAAACCTTTCCCAGTCTCCAATATGGGTGCCCAGCCCCTGCCTTTTTGTCACTGGGCTGTGCTTGTCACCACTAACTCGGTGACTCTCCGCGGGCTCCCATCCTAGCTCTGTGGAGGCAGAGCCTGCATGGCGCCTTCCTTATTGCTCTGTCCCCAGCTCATAGCATGGGCATGAACCGCGTGGAGTATTTTTGTTTCCCTTGGGGAGGATTGCTGGGCTGGAAAGCAAGGGCCCTGGAAATGCCTTTTTATACCAAAGTCCCTAGGGGCAGAACTGGGGAAGGATCTGAATTGGGGACATCAGGAATGAAGTCAGGGACCTGGGCATGTTCTTCTGGACACCCCCACCATCACCTCATGCCTAGCACAGGCTGGAATAGCAGGATGCTCAGTGAACACAGAATGCATGCATGCATGAATGAATGAATCAATGAATGAATGAATACATGAAATGATAGCTCTTGGGACCCCTCTCCTAGTCCCTCTGTGACCATCAAAGGTGAGGGGCTGTGCGGCTGACGGGGACATGATAACTGCCCCCTTCCCAGGCTGATGGGGTTCAATGAGAAGACAAGAAGAAAGCCCAGCACCCACTTGCTACTGCTGAGCAGCTGCAGAAGTTGACAGTGATCATGCCCTCGCTAGGCATTGTCTCATCTATTCATCAGGAAGCAGGCCCAGAGAGACTCTGTGACTTGCCCAAGATCACACAGCACGTGAGTGCCAAGGCTTCTCTGCCTACACCAGGCTACATCTGGACAGGTACTCCTGAGTGGGCTCTTAAACGCTTGCAGAACCCAGAGAGTCCTCTGGATCACAAGCAGGTGGTCCCAGTGATCTGACACCCTTGCATGCTTTTCTTCAATTGGTCCATTTGGCTGGGGAATCTAGCCAGCTTCCTGGGAGTGTGAGAGAGTATGGATCAGGCCTGTGAAGCCCCAGGAGTGCCCTGGGAAGCTCAGAGGCCTGGGAAGCATTAAGGAAGGGCCAGGAGTCTCCTGGCTCCTCTGCCCAAGATAAGGAGTCAGAGAAGGAGGGGCTTAGGGGCCAGGCAGCCAGGATAGGCACCCTGGAAGGAGACAAACCTGGGGATGGGGACAGAGGGTGGGGCCTCGAGGCCCAAATTCCTGGGTTGTCTCCTGGGGCAAATCAGAGCAGGATTGGAAGTGTCTGCTGAGTCAGCAGGGAACAGAGACTCCACACCCTGGAGGATTAGCTGGAGCGGGGGAGGGGTGTCCCCCACCCCAGGCAGTTCACCTCGCACCTGGCAGCAGCGTGCCCTTCCCTGCACACTGAGGGTGCCTGGCCACGTCATGCAATGTGTGTGGCATTGTCCCACACCCACACCCGAGGTCAGTCAGGCCTGCCCCGAGCTCAGGAACCACTGATGGTGAGTTGGGGAGGTTGATGTGCCTTCAGCCAGGGAAGGGTGGGCAGCTGAAGAAGTCAGAAGGCCAGAGGGAGCAGGAGAGGGGCTGGAAAGGAAGGCAGGTGGAAGACAATTGCTCCCAAGAGCAGAGATCCTCTCAAGTTCTGGGCAGGGATGGTGCTAATGGAAGACCTACTGTGTGCTAAGCCCTATGCCGGGAGCTTCTACAGGCACTGTCTTATGTCACCCTCACAGCTACCTAGCAAGGTCAGTGGCATTATTATCCCATTTTGTCAGTGAGATCGATGAGACTCTGTAACCTTAGGTTAGTCACTTGCCTGCTCTGAGCCTGATTTTCTCTCTGTAAAATGGAGATAACCGTATCTCTCTTGCAGGGCTGTAGAGGAAATTAAATGAGATAACACATATAAAGGGCTTAGCACAATGATGGGAGCTCAAGAAACTGTACTGTCAGGTTTTTGTTTGTTTTGTTTTGTGTTTTGGAGATGGAGTTTTCATCTTTGTTGCCCACGCTGGAGTGCAGTGGTGTGATCTTGGCTCACTACAACCTCTGCCTCCTGGGTTCAAGGGATTCTCCTGCCTCAGCCACCTGAGTAGCTGGGATTACAGGTGCCTGCCACCAGGCCTGGCTAATTTTTGTATTTTTAGTAGAGATGGGGTTTCACCATGTTGGCCAGGCTGTTCTTCAACTCCTGGCCTCAGGTGATCCGCCTGCCTTGGCCTCCCAAAGTGCTGGGATTACAGGTGTGAGCCACCATGCCCAACCTGTACCGTCCGTTTTAGATTAAATCGGCCATAGGCGGGTAGGAAACTCCTCAGTGTCCCTTCTCAGTTGGCCCAGGGAATTCGATGTACCCTCCATGAGTCCAAAGTTGACCTTCTCTTCTCTGTCAGGGTAGGTCACCTACAAAATTCCTTCCTTTTTTTTTGAGACAGAGTCTTGCTTTGTTGCCCAGGCAGGAATACAGTAGCTCAATCTCAGCTCACTGCAACCTCTGCCTCCTGGGTTCAAGGAATTCTCCTGCCTCAGCCTCCCAAGGAGCTGGGGCTATAGGCATGTGCCATCATACCTAGCTAATTTTTGTATTTTTAGTAGAGACTGGGTTTCACCATGTTGGCTGGGATGTTCTCGATCTCTTGACATCATGATCTTTCCACCTTGGCCTCTCAAAGTGCTGAGATTATGGGTGTGAGCCACCTCACCCGACCAATAAAATTCCTTCCTCTACTGGGAAAGTGCTTTCTTGATCTCATGGTTCAGATAATAGAAGGATAGTCACCCAGGAAACAACCATGTGCCTAGCACCAGCAGAAGGGATGATTACAGGGGTTCATATATCTCAGTTACTGATCAGTTAAAGATCTGGTGTGCACATCTATGTGCCTACAGATTTTGTTTTGCATTTCCATTTTGAAAGGAATATGTTGGCTGGGCGCGGTGGCTCACACCTGTAATCCCAACACTTTGGGAGGCTGAGGTGGGCGTATCACCTGAGGTCAGGAGTTTGAGACCAGCCTGGCCAACATGGAGAAACCCCATCTCTAAAAAATAAAAAAATAAAAAATAAATAAAAAGAAAGAAAAAAAGGAATATATTTTCTTATTTATTGCTATACTACAGAACAGGTACTGATGTCTTATATTTGTCTTGTATCTAACCGCTATGCCAAAAATCTCTTAATTCTGGAAGACTTTTTCCTCTAGAGTTTCTTGAGTTTTCTAAGTATACAATCAAATATCAGTAAAAGGAGATAGGTTTTTTGTTATTGTGTGTGTGTGTGTGTGTGTGTGTGTGTGTGTTGAGATGGAGTCTCACTCTGTCACTAGGCTGGAGTGCAGTGGCACAATCTCAGTTCACTGCCACCTTCGCTTCCTGGGTTCAAGCAATTCTTGTGCCTCAGCCTCCCGAGTAGATGGGACTACAGGTGTGTGCCACCATGTCCAGCTAATTTTTGTATTTTTAGTAGAGACGGGGTTTCACCATGTTGGCCAGGATGGTCTCGATCTCTTGACCTCGTGATCCGCCTGCCTCGGCGTCCCAAAGTGCTGTGATTACAGGTGTGAGCAACTACGCCCAGCCAAAGACAGTTTTATCTCTGCTTTTTTGCCTAGTTGGAGGGATCTGGGGTTATAGGAAGGGACAATGTTTCATGTATGAAGAAGTCAGGGGCCTTGTCTGCCTCTGCATTAGCTCTGACTCAGGCAGGCACTGGATGGCCTTCCCTCAGGCGCCTTCCCACCTGAGGTGTTCAGAGGGCTGCCTGGGGAGTATAGTCAGACATCCTCAGTCTTTAGCCAGCCTCCTGCACAACCTCTTCCACTACTCACAAAGCAGCTTCTGTCCAGCCCATCGCCCACGCTACAGGGTGGCTGAAGAAGATAGCCCACACCAGGGCTTTATTCACAGGTCGCTCCAGCCCAAAAAGATGCTTGGTGGGAATAGAGACTTCTGAGCAGAGAAGAGCAATAGAGGACCTGGTACTTGGGCAAGATTCCTCGCGGACAGAGAATGTTTTCATTTTCCTTGCTTGGCAGTCAGAGATGCTAATAATTATGAATCCTTGCTGAATGTTACTGTATCATTGTGTAAACTTTTTTTTTTTTTTTTTTGAGATGGAGTCTTGCTCTGTTGCCCTGGCTGGAGTGCAGTGGTGCGATCTCGGCTCACTGCAACCTCTGCCTCCTGGATTCAAGCAATTCTCCTGTCTCAGCCTCCCAAGTAGCTGGGATTACAGGCATGTGCCACCACACCCGGCCAATTTTTTTGTATTTTTAGTAGAGACGGGGTTTTACCATGTTGGCCAGGCTGGTCTCAAACTCCTGACCTCAAGTGATCTGTCTGCCTCAGCCTCCCAAAGTGCTGGGATTACAGGCGTGAGCCACGATGACTGGCCGACTTTTGTCTTTCAACTTATTTAGTCCTCACAAAAACTCTGTGAAGTACCTGCTATCATCTTCACTTTCCACGTAAGAAAAGTGCAGTACACAGAGGTTAAGAAACGTGCCCAAGCTCATAGAGTTGGACTCGAATCAGGAATCTGGCTCTTTATTATTTTGTGTTCCTGGGGGTAGAACTCTACTCTTCTCCATTATATGGTGAAGTGGTGGGTCAGAGGAGAAGTTAGGGGGATGGAAAAGAGAGACACTTTAGCACCAAATTGTTCTAGCCAGGGTGAAGGAATAAGCCACCATATCTTCTAGCTTACCTGGTATTTTCACAACTTACCAGGGGTGCACTCTCCCAGTCTCCATGACCTTTGGAGGCATCATTTGATCATTAGCCCTACTGCAGATGTGAGGAAATAAAGATCGAGAGATGTGAAGTGACTTGCAAAGGCCTCTGGACTGAGTGCCTGCATCTCGGAGTGCAAATCCATGAAGACTTTATGAAGGCTCTATGGAGGAGGAGGTGAAGCTTATTTCAAGGGGGCTTGGGGGATAACAATTATTGCTTGGATAGGGCTGCCCAGGGCCTGGGAGTGGGAGGGATCCAAAGTCAGAGATGAGTGCCAAGACAGAATTCAAGGTTTGCAAAGGCGAGTAGGAGGATTTCAGGAGGTGAGACAAAGACCTGGGTCACAAGGGGTGGAAGAAGCCTGCACTGGTGGGTCCAGCTGATCCCCCTGGGCCTGGGGAATGTGACAGGAGCTGGGCAGAGGCATGTCAGGAGCCTCCTGCAGTCTGGCTTCCCCCAGGATCTGTTGGAGCAAAGAATTCCCAGCGGCTCCAGGGCTGGGAGGAGGAGTTTGCAGCAGGCCCCAGCTTGCAGAGACAGAGAAAGCAGCTCCTGGGTCCAGCCGGAGAGGAGTGGTCTCCTGGCTCTGTGGCAGGCAAGGCGGGCAGTGGGAAGGGCGTGGCCTGACAACTGCCACGTGCCCACATCCCCTCTGAGGCCTCTACCTAACCCCATGTGCTGAGCCTCTCCATCCCAAAGAGAGTGGGAGCATCAGGGTTGAGGGAGGGGTGCGCAGGGAGAGGAAGAAGCCAGGGAGCTCAGGAGCCTGCAGTCCAAGGTGGGAGGCACGTGCAGTGCTCTCTAGCAACCCCCAGTCTGAAGAAGGAGTACAAGTCTTAATGGGTCAGGCTAAGGTGCAAACCAGGACATGGGGTGGGCTTGTAGATAATCATGGGGTGGGCTTGTAGGTGGAGGAGATGCCCAGAGAACCTCTTGATCGAAGCAGGATAATCCAGATTAGTGCTCTAACCTCATGATGTGGCCTCTATGTTACATCAGCTGGAGGTGGGGAGGACGAGAGAGTAGGGGCCACAGGCCACAGTGAAATGTCCTCATGAGGCAACATGATCTTCCTTAGGCTTAACCCCAAGCTCAACTAAACCCTGAAAGGAATGGCTCATACAGAGCTGAGAGAGGAATCTATTCCACATGCACTCCACAGAGAGGGGCCCCCTCCCCTGGAAATGAAGTCATCTCTCCATTTTTGGGCCAGAGAGGCTGAAGGCCTGGCACTGTGAGGCATGAATCAGAAAGCTTGATGTTTGGAGGAAGCTTGGAGCCGACTCCTTTCTCCTTCCTGGGCTGGCCAGACATTCCCCCCAGGGTGCCAGTGGGGCTGAGTACCTCTGTATCATCAAAGTAGGTGGCTGGGATGAGCCAGCTGGAGGAGACATCCCATCTGAGGCACAGGGGACCTTAGTCTGATGATAGAGACAGGGTCTGCCTTACAAAGCTCCAGGCTCGAATGGAAAGAGGTGGTAGACACACATTGGCCCACCCTGGCCCCTGCACCCAGAACGTAGCAAGAGAAATGATCTGAGCTTCAGAGAGGGTATGTAACCTGCCCAAGGTCACACAGCAAGTAGTATCAGATCCAGATGTTTAGTTCACAGAGCTGTGCCTTCGTCACCACTCTGTGATCCCAAGCCCCTTCCTGCTTCCCTGGATTGGAGTCAGCGTCAAGGAAAAGGGGCAGAGGGATCAGTGGAGACTTCTGAAGGAAAGGCCATTTAAGCCTCCCTTAACTAGCCTCTTGGGTTCCCAGAGCTGGACTCCAATGCCATGTCCGGGAGCCATGGATTGTACCAGGAAAGGCTGGGGACAGAAGCTCTTCTTGCTAGAGCTTAGGAAAAGAAGTAGACAAAGCTTCAGAGAACACAAACAATCAAGTCAGAACAAAATGATCATGTTTCTGTGGCCGTTGAGCCTCTCTCCTCAACCACTCACCAGGGAAATACTCCCAGAAAAGAGATAGAGAGAGGGAGGGGGGCAGGAGAAGAAAGAGATAGAGAGAGACTGCCCCACCTCCACACATGTGCTTGCACACAAGGAAGCTATCTGTATATTTCTGGGCATGCGTGTCTGTTTCTGCCCATGGTCAAGTCACTGGGCATCTCCCTTGTGCTGCATCGTGGTGTTTACTTCTCTCTGTGAGTATACAAGCTGCGCGTGCATCTCTCTGTGTATGTCTGTGTACAACCATGGGAATGCTTCGTGTACACAAGTGTCTCTATGTGTGGCTCTGCCCCTCCCCATACTCCCTGCATCCCATTGTGTGCGCCCACCTACCTGTGTGCAGATCTTCTGTGGGTTCACGTGTGCACGTGCAGTATCTGTGTGCCTGGCTTCCTGGGCCTGCCTGGTGTCTAAGCATTTCTCTGGGGCCTTTGTATTCTGAAGTTTGGAGTAGGAGGGACTTTTATTCCCCAATCTGCACAGGCCAGGAAATGGGAAATGCATGACAAGGAGGCCACTTGTCCCTCTCAAAGTGTCCTCCTCTTGGAGGGAGAGACAGCAGTCACCCAAGGACGGACTGATGCAATTTCTCCCAGCTCCCCAGGTCCAATAGCCATGCTTCTCAGAGAAGGGGCAGGGGCACAAGTTGGGGTGGGGTGAGGTGAAGAGACACGGGAGCTAAAGGAATGCTTCTTCTTTACCCCACGTTGAAATGAGACGGGAAGATATGAAAGAGAAACACTTTGGGGTCGGTGACTTTTTCTTTTCAACCATAATTGTTAGAACATTACTCACCTCCTAGAATGGGGCTCCCGGGTCAAGGGGAACTCTAGTCTCTTGAAAACCAGCTCCTTTGTGGGCGGGTTGGAGAGGGTCTTTGCAGAGACCTAAGCTCATCCCCATACCCTGTTTTAACCCCCTGCCTCCCAGCGTCTACCTCTAGTTCCCTCTCAGCTCCATCACATCCCCCTCCTGCCTGCTCCTGGAGGCCTGGGAAGGAAAGGGTTATCCCAGGGGCAGTGGGGATGAGAAATACCTATAGGATGCTTTTTGGAAGGAAGAAGCCTCCGCGTATTCAGCTGAGAGGAGCTTTGCCATCACTACCATGGGAGGAATTGAGATTAGACGCCAGGCAGAAACTAGAAAGACTTCGAGCAGGGGAGGAGAGAAATGAGAAGCAGGAAATCATTGCCCACCTTCTCTGACTTTCCTCTCTCTTCGCACATCCCTTATACATTCTGGGGAGGTCCTTGATCTCCAAGGCCCGGTCTACACAGGCCTCAGCTACCTGGATCACATTCCATTGACTTTCTGGATACAATCCCAGAGGCAAGTCCAGGCATCCAAACTCCAATGAGGTTTGGAGCTGAGTAATCAGCTGCTATGGCTTTGCAGACATTTTGTCGGGGAACAGCCAGCTCCCCACCCCCACCTCAGATTTGGGGGTGGAGGAGGGGCAGCCTGTCACTGGGTGTCTTCCCCCTCAACCACCACCACCCTGTTCTCCCTCTTCCCACCTGCAAGTAATTTGGCCAATGGGAGGGCAGTTAAGATTGCACTGTGGAATCCCTCAAGAGCGGTGTGTGTTTGGTGAGGAGGGGGCTACCTCCCTTCCCTGAAGACCCCATGTGCCCTTTTCCTCTTCACAGCAGCAAATTACTTGTAATTATCTCACATTGAAAGCCTTCAGGAGCTGCTCCCAAAATTGCTTTAATTGAATTAATTAAATCTCATTTTGTTGGGGGAGAGCATGGAGCATGACTTAAAATAGTACATGGGGAGAGGGAAGGTGAGGGACCCAGACAGGAGGGGACACCCAAGTCAGCTTTCCTGCTGCTGAGGCCCTTGGAGATGGCAACAAGTGCCCTGGACGTTCCCTGGACACAATTTCCCACTTTCCAGTTTCAGCTGCCTTCAGGTGCACTGCGCTGCGTCTTCTGCATTGGAGACCTTGCCTGGATCCAGCTCTCGGATGGTGGTGACCAGGGATGCTTTGCGCTCTCCAGCCTCATTCCTCCTCCACCCCCTTAGGAGGCAATTCTCCCAGAGGCAGAAGGTGAATGGAAGGCAGTAGGAATTCCCCCTGGCTGTAACACCTCCCCTTTCTTCCCCCATAATCACAGCAGTTGTAAATGCCATTTATTAAGTGCTTACTATGTTCCAGGCACCGTGTCAAGCATGTTACAAGCACTATCTCATTTTGTCATCACAACCACACTACAAAGCAAGTCCTATTAGTATTCTTATTTGGGAGGGGGAGGGGATGGGAAGAAGCAAGGCTCAGAGAGAGGTGAAGTAACTCACCAGAAGTCACACCGCTAGCAGGTGACAGAGCTGGGACTCTGTAGCATAAAGCCCCTGTTCTTAACCACCCAGTCTTGGTACCCGGCCATTACGGACCCAATTTTCCCAGCGGGGTTTTTGGGGAAAGGAAGCATGGGGCTGTCCTACAGCCTTGATGGCTTGGAGGGAAGAGAACGGGCACCTCCTCCACCAGGGCTCCAGGGTCATCACCACCCAGGAGCTCAGGGAAACTGGACCAGCTCCCAAATGGAAAAGATATTGATTCCCATTTCCCCTGAAAAGGAGGGATGGGGGAAGGAGGGGGGGACACTGTCAGCTCAGCTGGCCTCTGGCTGAGAGAGTAATTACACTCCTTCTGCTACTTAATTTTACAACCTGGGCTGTTGTTTTAACAATGTGACTTGTGTTGGGCTGTCCAATTAATCTCGCCTTTGGAGACTTTCCTAGATGGGGCGGTAGATCTTATCTTGGGTCTGTGGAAAGAGGTGTGTGCAACCTGCAGTGGGCGGGAACAGCTGCCCGGAGGGCCTGTGGCCTCAAAGGAGACCCAGAGGAGAGAACTGGGGCTGGGGTGACTGAGCCAGTGGAGGCTGGGGCCTGGAGCAGGGAAGGCACTGGAGGAAGAGAGAGAGGTTTCTCCTCCTGGCACTCCCATTCCTCACCACTCTTGGATCTTGGCTTTGTCCTACCTTTGCCATGTGCCATCCCCAAGAGAATCCTCTGGGTGTGTTTTGTGGAATGGGGGTGGTCACTGACCCAGAACAGGGTGAGGAACTGCAGGTTGGGAGCGGGGGGAGGGGTTTCATACACCTCTGCCCTACATAGGACTCCAATGTGGGCTTCTCTCTGGCCTGCAGAGTTGGCTGGAAGTGTCTAAGCGGGCTTTTCAGACGGGGCAGACATGGAGTTTGCAGTGTCCAGGAACAGGCCTCGGCAGTTAAGAGGGAAGCTCAACTTGGAAGCGTTTGGCCTGGATTTGGAGGCCCCTCCCCTAACCCCTCGGGCCATACTGGGCTGGATTCCCTGAATTATTCTACCATCCTTGTCCTCAGCCCCCCTCCCACGGCATTCCTTATCCTACTGATCCTGGTGGGAGTGAGGGTGGTGCTATGAAGTCTGGTGGGGTGTGGTGGCCAGAAGTCTGTCAGGTTCTGCTGCTCCCAGGCTGCCTGCCCTTCTCGCCCAGCACTGACCCCCCAGGCCCAGGCTAGATCGGAGCCCCTTGACAAGACCCATGCTGCTATCTGTGTTCCCTTTGCCTGGAACTCACCACAGCAGCGTCTGGTCATTTGTTTGCCTCGGTCACCATGGTATCCCTAGGAGACAGCAGAGCACAGGCTCTTCAAATGTTTGTTGGATGGAAGAGAATTCCAGTTGTTTTTGGTGTTTTCATTCTCAGAACTGCCCCTCCTCCTTCCCCAAGGTGAGCTGAGGCCATCCTGCCCCCAAGCAGCACGCCTCTCCAGGTAGGACTGGACCAGATCCGTGGGCGTGCCCTCTCTCAAGGTGAACTGGGCCTCTCCCTGGGCTAAAGGTGAGGCACAGGGGCTGGAAGCTGCCTGGCTCCCTCCAGAACGGGGCCAGGAGAGCGTCTGCTGGGGAGAAGCACTCAGACCTTGCATGAGCATCTCCTGGATTCACACAGGAGCATATGAAACAGTAGACATTGTTAGAACATTCCAGAGACAGAATCACAGAGCTACTTAGTGGCAAGGCAAATCTAGAGTCCAGTGCCTCTGATTCCTATAATTCCATGGCAGAAGAGTCAGCTGGACCAGAAGAGATGCTTGACCAGCCCCTACCCATGAGAAGTCAGGAAACAAACACACCTCACAGCCAGCATGCAAAGTTTTCTACAAACTTTAATCTCTGGAAGCTCGTGGTGTGAAGCTCAAGCTCTGATTGGTTCTAAATCTGCACAGTTCCTTTGAACAGAGACAGCTGTGAGGAGCTGAATCTATGGGCCTACCCATCTATTTGGGGGTGTCTATATCCGCACTAATCTAGAGAGCTAGTTTGTCCCCCTTTTTCCCCAAGTATTGCCTTACCGGGGTTTCAAAAGCGTGTGCCTGTGGGTTCATGGGAATAGGAGAGAACCTTTCAATAAATACCTATTGAATTACATGAAAAATTGGACTCATTATCTATTCAAAAAGGGGAGATGGGGGAAAGAGGGCTTTTTTTAGGAGGAGAGCATAAATTACCCATAGGTCCATGAACTCTACATTTTTCTGTATCTCTTCTACCTCCCAAGATGGTAAGTACGTAAATCAGTTATGGGAGTAACAGGCTGACCTCAGGGAAAAATCGCTGGGTGGGTGGGAGCTGATGGTAGCCACTGTTGAGGTACACTTCTGCTTTTGCTCACAAATGGGTTGGGCAAGGCCCAAGGCACACAAAGAAAAAATACTCCATGTTTCTCGCTAGTTTTGCACACAGTCTGTTGTGGGGGGCAGTGGCAAGACCAAGGGTCCTGGGGACAGTCTCAACTCCAGCCAATGGCTCTCTCTCCAGGTCTTTGTCCTGCTGGAGTGAAGGTATCCAGTCCATGGTAGTGGTAGAGACAACAGTTATGGCCAAGGTCCTTGATTTAGGGATACAGGCTCTGCTCTTTTTCTCCTCTAGCTCCTTGTCCTCTAGAGAAAACCCATCTGGAGCTGGTTTCCTCCCAGCCCAGAGAAGGTGCAGGCAGACAGCCTGGGTCCTGGGCTTTGCAGGAGGGCTGACCGCCTGATCAGCCCTTCCTCAGACTCACATCATCTGAGACGAAGCCAGGACGTCTGAGGAGTGAAGTTGATACCAGGCTCCAAAGCTGTTGCCATAGCCACCGGTGGGCAGGGTCCCTGCCTTGGGTAGATCCCAGAGGGAGGGGAGGGGTGGAGAGCAGGGAGACATGGAGAAGGTCCTCCCAGGGAAGTCTCTTTCTGGCCCCCCAGAATTCTGCTTCAGGAGCTTCTTATACTTAGAGCGTTTGTTCTGAAACCAGATCTTTACCTTCGGGGAGAAAAGGGAAAAGAATGAAAGATCAGGAGGAAGATATGTGTGAAAAGTTTCGAGGAAGGAAAAGGGATCCAGGTGTAGGAGCAGTCGCGGGAGCCCAGCTGAGTCTGGGAACATTTGCTCCAGGCCTCCACAGACCCAGACATCGCCTGAGTTCCTGCCTCTGAGCTAGTATCCATGTCTCCCTGCCTGCTGTACCCTCCTCTTCCTGACCCACTCCACCCCACCCGCACATACATGCACACCTTTCAACACACATTCCCGCCAGCGCTTGCTAAGAGCCAGCTCCAAACATTCCCCGGAGAACTGCGACAACAGGGCCACAGCAACAAGCCATCAGTCATTCACACCTGGGGCTGGGGAATGAGTTCCCAGAGAACACGTGTGGAGAGGGTGAGAGCTTGGGAAGGATGACACTGGCCCCACCTGGGTCTGCGTGAGGCCGAGCTGCGCTGCCAGCTGGGCCCTCTCGGGCAGCGCCAGGTACTGCGTGTGCTGGAAACGCTGGTTTAGGTGCTGCAGCTGCAGGCTGGAGTAGATGGTCCTCGGCTTGCGGAGCTTTTTGGTCGGGGCCTGCGGGCGCCTCTCCGAGGGTTCCGAGGATAGTCGCGGCTTCTCCGAGGCTGGTGGGTAGCACAACACGATGTGGGGGGCGAGGAGGTGAGCGAAGGGGTAAGACGGGCGATTTCATAGGCTTATTTGCATCTCGTCTGCGGGCCGTGGGCTGCAATTAGCAAAAAGCACAGCCACGGGGATCGCGCCCTTGCCCCTGCCCTCTACCTTCCGCGTGGAGCGTTTCAACCTCCACGTTCACCGCGCCAGGTGATCAAGGCGCAGTTCTGCTCTCAGGGAGCTCCCACTCGTATGGGTTCTGTGACCGCAGGAAGAAAAGCGCCGAGGGCCACAGCCCAGGTACCGCGGCGCCTGCAGTGGAAGGTCGGAGTTCAGCCCCGGGCGGTGGCGCCAGCTAGGGGTAGGGCGGGGCAGAAAGGCTAGTCGAGGGCTAAGCCGAGGCCTAGAGATGACAAAGGACATTGCAGGCGGAGGGAACTCAAGAGCAAGGCTCAGAGGCTCGAGATGGTGTCCGCGTGTCAGCCTCTGGCTGCGGCCAGATAGGTGGTTGACAGGCCTGGCTGAGACCTTGAGTCCCAGCCTTGCAGCGCATACAGTGACCCTGGGTTTTCCCTGGTCTCGCCTACTGTAACGGGGTGCCCCTCTGCCCAGGCGCACCCCATAGGAAAAGTGATCATCTCTCCCCTCCCGCTGTGGCCGGATGGGTTTTCAGGAGCCCCAGAAGCTGGGTCTGCGTGGGGCGGTCCCGTCCTACGTGGGGCAGCGCACACAGAGGGGTTCCCGCGGCAGGGAAAGTGAACCCGCTTCCAAGAGCGCGCAGCGCAGCCCTGCCGGGCCACTCTTGGATCGCGCTGCGGTGCTGCCGCCGCCGCGGGGAATCTGCTCAGCTCTGGCTAGCCTAGCTCTCCAGGAATCTCGGCCGTGGGACAGCCAGGCCCTAGAATGCTGAGGGGCGAGGGAGCGTTAGGACAGGGCTTTTCGTTCTTCCGAGACAGCCACCCTAACCTGCAAGGCGCTACGGGGACGCTGGAGAGGTCCCAGGCAAAGGCAGGAGTAGGGCGAATGGAGCAGCCTCAATGCCCGCGGGCTTAGGGCAGCATCCGCCGCATTCCCTGCGGGTCTGTCCAGCTGACCTGAGCCTAGAGAGAGTGGCTTGTGTCTGCCTGCGTCCCCCCACCTTCTTCCCCTAGTCAGGCTCACCCTCCACACGTCAGTGTACCCGCCCTCGGCCAGCCAGCGGTCACCAGCTGCCGTCACCTCCCCTGCATCCCTCACCCGTGGCCTCGGGCGCTGCGGGCTTCTGAGATCCTCCCTCCTCGACCCTGCCTCAACCAATTCCCAGAAAAACCGTTGGGTTTCCGCTCCCGCCCGCGCTTGTCCTGCCGAGATCCCACTGCTGACAGCTCTGGGCTGCCAGCCCAGAGCCCACCCGCGCCTCTCTGGCTGCGTGGACTGCGCAATTCGAGCGGGAACGCAGGGCGTCTCTGAGGCCGACCCGGTTGCTGAACTCACGCAGCCCTCTATGCCCCAACTCTCCCAACAGACCCTCTCCAAGTTCCTTCCCTGACAGCTGCCTTTCGGCTGCCTTTCTCTACCCCAGTTCCAGCAAGTTGCAACTGGATCCTCCCGGGTTGTGATCACGGAGCCCCAGGGCCTCCCTCCAGGCTCAACAGCCAAAACTCTTCCGGAGGCAGGGGTGGACATAGAGTGGAAGAGAAAGGAGGACCCCAAGCTCTTGATCACATGCCCTTTACTCTAGAGTGCCCAAACCCACCAGTTTCAGTAGGGAAATGCTAGAAATGTATTCTAAGGAAATCTGGGTGTGTGCGGTTTTTCGTTGGATTGGGGAAAGTCCTTAAAGAAAATGAACTCTCTCTCCACTCTGTTGTCCTTAGATCAAATGAAGGAAACGCAAGGGATGTGACAGACGAGGCTGACAACACCAGCCTACTGCCAGTAACTCTCCTGAGGACAAGGTCAAGGTATCCCTCCTCCCCTAGACACACACACACAAACATATCCTATTAGCATACACTGAAGGATTCATTTGTAAAAACTAGAACTGCTCCTCCAAACTGCCCCTACTCCAATCACACCCGCAGCCCAGGAGAGACAGCCTCAGTTCTGCTACAGAAGGCAGTTAATCTTTGGGGGTTTGGAGGAAGCTCCCTAAAATCAATGCTCCTGGCCGCATGCTTTACCCATCTATACATCAAAGAAGTTGAGCTCCCAAATCCTAGGGTCACTTCTGGCTCTGACAGTTTCTGAGCTGATGTCAGAGCCACAGGAGAAGATGTCTTGGTCCTAAGCTGACGCCAGTGAAGTCACCTAGTGGCTGTGCCTCCTTGGAAGAGACTGTGCCAAAGACAATTGCAGGGGGAAGGGGTGGCCAATTAGATGGAGGCAGAGAGTCCAGGGACCTGGAGGCTAAGCTGGAGCCAGTGCAGATGGGATTGTGGGTAGTGACCATACCCAGATTTTATGTCAGCTCAGCTGCAAGGCCCAGGATCCCAAAGATCCAGCTTCTCCACTTCCAGGCCTTCCAGTGAGCACTTTTTCAGGAGCTCAGTGTTGCTCCAGGCAATGGGCCTAACCTACCCCAAAGCCAAAGGGTGGCGATGACAGCGATGGCCTGCCCCTTTGGCTGGAAGGCTGAGGTAGTCAGGGAGAGAGGAGGGACTTTCTGACCAGCCTTTGGCCACATTCTCAGAATGTTGGATGGAGGGGTCCTAGTCCCAGATTCTGCCAGGCCAGCTTCCAGTCAAGGTCTGGCCTGGTCTGAGGAGAGCCGGTAAGGCCAGGGAAGGGAGAGGACGGAGCCCGGAATCAGCCTCGATGTCTACAGCCCTCCAACCAGGACTTGATTTGTTTTTCAGGGTTTGGCTTGATCACCGCTTTCTGAGACAAGACTGAAGCGGAGAGGGGCGACATGGGGCAGGAATGGAGTGCAGGATGGGGGAGGAATTCTGAGGAAGGGGCTAGGCCCCCAACCCGGTATCTGGATTGCTTCAGTTTTCCCTTACTCGTGGGTACACACAGTCCCAGTGCTCCAGTGGATGGGGTGGGAGCCTTCCCGCCGTCTTTATACAACTGCAAATCGAAACCAGGTCGGTTTTGAAAGGAGACCTAGATCTACTCTCCCCCTCCCCTCCCCCTCCTGTCTCCCGCCCCATCCCTTCGCCCTCCTCCCCACCCCCACAACCCAGGGAATCCGAGGAAGGTTTGAATCCCGCTAGCTGCGTCCAACGAGGCGAGGGAGACGTTTAGGGGCGCACAGGAGCCGTAAACCAGAGGTGGGAAGAGCGACCACAGCTGAACTTACCTGCCTCGCGTTCCTGAGGGTGCTCTGCGGGGCCGCAGAGGGGCTGAGAGAGCGCCGCAGGTTGCTGGCAGGGCAGGTAGGAGTCTCCGGGATTCGCTGGCCCGGTGTAGGGGTAGGACAGGAGGTGGCCATACGGCCTGGAGTAAGACAAATCAGGGGAGGCTGCGGTTGTAGGGGACAGGCCAAGCGGGTAAGCAGCCACTACGGACGGGACGGGGGCAAAGTCTGGGAAGAGAGCTTTGGAGGCGTCCCGGCCGGGGAGCGGGCAGGGCAAAGAGGTCATTGTGGCCGGGGCCCAGGCTGAAGGGCCATGGCCTGGCACGTAGTCCGCTCCCTCTGCCAATTATCTTTTCCAAGCCGGACGGGCCCCCCAGCCAGCAGCACCCGCACTTAAGATCCCGGGGAAAGTGTCTCTTTGCGCTTCTGTCAGCGGAGAACTCGCGCCTGGGAAAGGGGTTTGTGTGGGGGGGGTGCCCCTCATGGCTTTCCCCTCCCCCCTAAATCCATGAGGGCCCCCCTTCTCTCCATCGGGTTTGGTTCCAGGGACCCGACGGGGGCCCCGCCCTCTTAGACGCCCTGGATTGGCTACCGCCTGCGGTGACCTCACGAAGACTTGGAGCCGGGCCCCGCCCCCCGGGGCAGCCCGCGGTAAAGAAGTGGGAAATGGGAGGGGGCGGTGCGCACGCCCAGGTCGGTCTATCTCGGCGTCTTCTCCAAGAGGTGCTGGGGTTGCACGGCAGTTGGTGCAATCCAGGAACCGCGGTTATAATGTCAAAAATGCTAGAGAGGTGGCAAGCCTGGATGCCCAAGGGACATGGAGCTGGGTGGTGGGCAGAGGCCCTGGGGCTGCGGGGACGCAGGGAATCTGCATTCGCAGCCTCCAGATCTCAGGGTTCTGCACGTCAGAAGCCACCGTGGAACTGCAGGGGAGTCAAGTGCAGACCGCCAGCGCCAGCCGCTTAGTCAGTGCATCGGAATGCGTCGCTGCTGAGCACCGGCAGTTTGTTGGTAAATAGACGCCGGGGCTGGGAGGGTGCCGCCCGGTGCCCAGCCTACCCCGTACGCGTGGGGCGCGCCCCCGCGGGGCGCCCTCGGTCTGGCACGCCGCGACCCGCCGCCACTGTACCCCACTACCCCCCATGCTGGCTTCCGCTTCCGGCAGGGGCCCAGGTTTGGTGGCGACACCGCAGCTCCTCGCAGGCCCCCGAAGCTGTAGAAGGGATCCTCCCTCTCAGCTTTAGCCCTGCCTTTCCTGGCTCTGCAGGAGGCTGAAGCATTGCTTGAACCCCGACAAAATCAGGGAGTGGAGAGGAGTCCAGTTGGATGGCTTCCGGGAGGGCACAGGAAATCCTGCAGGCCAGTCTCCCTGGCGCATTTTCCAGGCTGTGTTCAAGACTTGTCTCTAAACATAAGTGTGCATGGCCTTGATCAACACGTGTCCACGTATACAAGCATTTATTGACACGTGTACACAACTACACAGGGACTCCATTCAAATACAACATATATACTCACATATACCAATATGCAGGTGCCTACACTGATGTTCACACTAGCATTCCTCTGTGAAAAGAGAGGTTCATTTATGGATCTGCAAACAGTGTAGGCTGTGATGTGTATACACATCTATATACCTAAAGATGAATTAGCACTATCCCTAAATAAAAGCACTATCCAGTACTTGTCTCTTACACAGATTCAATTATGCAAGACAAATCACTGGTGTATGTACTAAAAAATACAGAAGATCTAAGCATATGACATTTATACTTGTGTTCCTACCCCCATGAGAAATACCTGTCCACACACATCTAAGATGCCTCACGTTAGTGGAGAGATAGTTCCATCCCTAAACCCACCTGTCTTCACAAATTCCCCAGCACAAAAATCCACACACCTGTTCCCACTTTATGCAACTTGGCAGGCATATTCATGTTTGTACACACACACATGCTTTCACTGTTAGGGATCAGAGTGAAGGTAGCAGTCACAGATTTGGGAGATGGAAGAGCATGGGGAAAGAAAAAGAGATCAGGTGAGGTGGCTCAGGCTGGTAATCCCAGCATTTGGGGAGGCTGAGGCAGGCAGATCAGTCGAGCTCAGGAGTTTGAGACCAGCCTAAGCAACATAGGGAGACCCATCTCTACAAAAAGTACAAAAATTAACCAGTCAACGTGATGCATGCCTGTAGTCCCAGCTACTCAGGAAACTGAGGCAGGTGGATCACTTGAGCTCAGGAAGTCAAGGCAGCAGTGAGCTGAGATTGTGCCACTGCATTCTAGCCTGACTGACAGGGTGAGACCCTAGCTCAAGAAAGGAGAAAGAAGAAGCAGGAGGAGGTGGAGGTGGAGGAGGAAGAAGGAGGAAGCCTAGAAGAATAGGAGAACACACTGGGGAATGGCTGGGCTCAGGCCTCCTTAGAGAGACAAAATCAATCAAATGGGTGTGCAGGGGTGATTGAAGCTCACAGTCAGGAGTCCTGCAAGGAGGAAGGGCAAGTCTATTTCAAACTGGACTCCCCAGTGGAATAGATAGAGGTGAGTTTTTCCAGGGAGAGACTCCTCTAGCACCTGGCTTGGGGCTCTCCATCTTGAAGCCTTGGAGATGAGAAGAAAGGGCTCTGGCAGGAGAGCTTCCTTCTCCGGGTGGCTGGAAATCCCACTCCCCTCTCATCCAACAGGGTGGGGAGGGTTTGCTCAGTAGAGAAATGCTCTTTTTTTTGAGACGGAGTTTCACCCTTGTCACCCAAGCTGGGGTGCAATGGTGTGATTTCGGCTCACTGCAACCTCTGCCTCCCAGGTTCAAGTGATTCTACTACCTCAGCCTCCTGAGTAGCTGGGATTACAGGCATGCATCACCATGCCTGGCTAATTTTTGTGTTATTAGTAGAATGGGGTTTCACCATGTTGGCCAGGCTGGTCTCGACCTCCCGACCTCAGGTGATCCACCCACCTCGGCCTCCCCAAAGTACTGGGATTACAGGTGTGAGCCACCATGCCTGGCTGAGAAATGCTTATTGTATGTGGGACTACCTTTCTCCCTTTCTTCCTTAATTCTAGCCGTGCCACCCTCTCCTTAGAGGTGGGGCTGTGAACCTGTGAGGATATATCCTTCCAAACCTTCCTTTCTACCATCACCATTTTCCTCTAGAAGGAGGGAGGCAACCTTACAGCAGTGCTGAGGAGAGTTTCCAGGGATGGCATCAAAGGTGTGCATCAAAGGAAGAGAACGTTTTTGGGGTGGGATTGGCTGTGAGGGAGGGTTTTCTAAAGGAAGTGCTTCTGAGCTGGAATTGACAGGATGAGTGGAAAGATATTTCTTCTTAGAACCATATGCACAGAATCCTTTCTTGTCGGACCTAGGAAGGAAGGACAGGCATAGGTTTTCTGGCAGCGCTCTGCCACAGCTGGCTTTGGGCATCCTCCAAAGCCAGGAGATCCCCAGTGCATACCTGTATTAAGTTCTAAGCCCTCAGGGCATCGCTGAACTCAGAGGATCTTCAGCCCTACAAGACAGCAGGACATACTCTGCAGCCCTTTAGAATTTATCAAGCACTCATAACATCCAAGTCCTGTGAATCTACACACACACGCTCAAACCCCAGGTACTATTATCCCCATTTTACAAATGAGGAAACATCTCCTTCAAGGCTCCCTTCTCTCATATTCCAGAGGGTGTAGGGTTGGGGCACCTACTTAGGATACCCTGGGGTCTCCTCAGATGCAGGCTCCCCAGGGAAGGATCCTCTCCAATTGGAATCCCATCTCACCAACCTCAGGAAAGGTGGAGATGGTGCAGATGTGGGCTGGGAAGCGCAGTAATCTCATATTGGATCAGTAGGGAGAGAAAATGCTTGCTTAGGAAAACAGTTGGACCAATACAGAGAAGATTAGCATGGCTCCTGCACCAGGATGTCACACAAATTTATGAAGCATTCCATATTTTTTTAAAAAAAATTTAAACAGAGAGGGCTGACCGGGCACATTGGCTCACGCCTGTAATCCCAACACTTTTGGAGGCTGAGGTGGGTGGATCGCGAGATCAAAGGATTGAGACCATCCTGGCCAACATAGTGAAACCCCGTCTCCACTAAAAATGCAAAAATTAGCTGGGCGTGGTGGTGCGTGCCTGTAGTCCCAGCTACAGGAGGGACTGAGGCAAGAGAATTGCTTGAACCGGGCAGGTGGAGGTTGCAATGAGCCCAGATGGTGCCACTGCCCTCTGGTCTCACAGCAGAACGATACTCTGTCTCAAAACAAAACAAAACAACAACAACAACAACAACAAAACACAAAAACAAACAAAAGAAAACCCCGGGCGCGGTGGCTCACGCCTGTAATCCTAGCACTTTGGGAGGCTGAGGTGGGTGGATCACCTGAGGTAAGGAGTTCAAGACCAGCCTGGCCAGCATGGTGAAACCCCATCTTTGAAAAAAAAAAAGAAAGAAAGAAAAAAGAAAAAAGAAAAATAAAAAGAGGGAGACGCCCTTGAGACTCCCACCTGAGGCCTGGGTTGGGTTCTGGTCCAATTCAGCCATGAAGCTGCTGGTTGGGATATTTTGTGTCAGTCATTTGCCTTCTCTGAGACTGATTTACCAGAAGGGATAAAAGAATTGAGCTGGACTAAGAACTCCAAGCCTTTGTCATTTGCTTTATGACAAATTGCAAAAACTAAAATCCAAAACCATAATAAAACCAAGAAGGGGGGAGGAGGAGGGATGGAAAGAAGGAAGAAAAAAAAATCCTCTTTCCTGTCACTACCAATATCTCAGGCCCCTAGATCGTCACAAAAGCCAGAAATGGCTCTCCCGAGTCTCCCTCACAGATCCTCTCGCTTAGCGCCAGCGGACCGCTCGGAAAATTCCAGCACCCAGGCGATGCGGTAGAGCCAAACCGCGGGGCCCAGAGTTTGGGGTGGAGGCGGAGGGGAGAAACTGCGCCGCGGGGGTCTCGCGATTCGGCCGAGTCGCGGGTATTGGACCTAATCCGCTAGAGGCACGGTTTGCTTACTCTTCTTGGGTTGCCAGGCAAATGCCATCGCACCCGCTCTGGTAATGACTCCTTGAGCAGCAGAAGCCCCCACGATGGTGGGATGCATACCTTGCTTGATCACCCCGAGTTCCGACCCTCCCGGTAGCGGGAACTCCCTCCGAACCACCCCCTTCCCTGGCGGTCCATCACGGGTACTCCTAACACTTGGTGAGTGCGCAGAGCTCTCCGCACTGTCGCTGGACTCGGTAGGGTGCCTTCCGCGCGGCCCCAGGAGCAGAGGTCTGTGTCGAGGTGTGTAACCCCGAGCCCGCTCTCAGGGCAGCTCCTGCGTGGATCCGCCCAGGGGAACAGAGATTCAACCGCGACCACAGTCCTCCGCAATCCGTGGCCCTTCCGGGATTATGCGTGCCCTTTTTCCTCTATCCCACCCACCGGCCCAAAAAAGAAATTTTAGTTTAGTGTTGTCATTCTCAGTGGATTTTAAGTTTTATTTGGAAGGACCTTTCTCTCTTAGTAGCTCAGGTTGGAGACACTGAATAATTCGGTTTGGCGCCGGGAGAAAAGGAATCAGATCTTCGCCCCAGCCTTCCTGAGCTCGGCCCTGCGTGCTGTGAATAGAGTCCCCGTATTCAGGGAGGCCCGGCGAAGGGGCAGTCTGGAGAGGCCTGCGTCCTCCGCTCTGACTGGACTTTTCCTGAAATTTGGAATGATTGCGCCTCTTTTTCTCTTTCTGATCGAGCACTTAGTGCTGGCGCAAGCCGGGCAGCCGACTGGTTACTGAAGCTACCGCCAGCCCGGCAGTGAGTTTCCATTTGCGCTCACCTCCAAGCTCCCTGAACGCTTTCTCAGGGATTGGAGTTCCCATCTCATTTTCCAAATAACCCCGGAGAAGCTCTCAGGAGAGAAGGAGGGAAGAGGCCTTGGGGTCAGCACCACCTCGATTTCAGCACCGTGCGCTCGGCAGTGGGGCTCCCACGCCCGTCTCCTGCTGCGCCCTCCGAGACCCTCTCCCAGAGTCTTCGCATTACTTGCAAATTTCAGCCTCTGCTCAGGAAAAGTCTTTTCTTTGAGATTAGCTGGGATATTTTATGTACACATTAAACATGTTAAAAATAAAACCAGGAACAATTCTTGGACCTGTATATCCCCGCCCCCCCCACCACACACACACACACACACACACACACACACACACACACACACACACACACACACACACCGGGCGGGGTGGGGGAGAGAGAAAACGGTTAACAAAAAATGGGGCGGTTTTG
The DNA here is from genome assembly GCA_963574635.1 of Cheracebus regulus. Lineage (NCBI taxonomy): Eukaryota > Metazoa > Chordata > Mammalia > Primates > Pitheciidae > Cheracebus > Cheracebus regulus. The sequence goes on along the minus strand of CAUYQU010068716.1, from coordinate 106,966 downwards.
AGGGTGTCTTAGAACTACACTGCACCGGTGGGGAGCCACGCAAAGCTGAACTTCGCTGGGTGCGGGAGGAGGAAATACTCCGGGATTGGGGACGCGTTAGCTGGGGGACGCGTAAGTTCCAGGCTCGGGGGTCAGGAGCTCTAGAGTTTTCCTTTGGGTGTCCCACCCCAGCCCTGGTGGACCGAAGGGAGGTGGCCGCACCGGGAGCTGAGCTGACAGACCGCCAGGTGGCCTGCCAGGGCGCCCCGGGGGAACGTAGGGAGCCGGGTAGAAGCCCTGAGGCCAACCCGGCTGCAACGAATTCGCCAGCCCGAACGAAGGCAGCTCCGCCAGGCTCTTCAGACCTTCCCAGACCTAGCCATGGAAACTAGGCGTTTTGCCGAGGGCTTCATCGCCGGGTGTGAAAGCCGGAGGTGGGAGTTGGAAGCTTCCTCTAGCAGCAACATCAAAGACAATGCAGGCACTGGAGCACACAATATAACACACAGCGCGCACACATACACACCACAAACACACAGATGCACAGATGGCTACTTCCACAATAGCCTCAGCACACACTCCAGAGGCAGACACAGCCACATCACACTTACACAACACACACAGCATGCGGCCACCACACATACACACACACAAACACTCATGCCACCCTTTGGACCTCGTGGAGTTGGTGGAGGGTCTATAAGGGTGAGGTTATTAGTTTAAATTTTTGACCAGTGACCCCACCCAGACCAGACCCTTTGCAGGTCCAGACTGCTTTTCTTTCATAACAAAAAGTCTGGTGCTTAAATCCTGATCACGGCAGCTCAGCCTGGGTAGGGACAGCCTTACCTCTGCTGGTTTGGGCCTGGGAGAAGGAGGGCAATATTGCCTTGGGGAGGAGAGTGGAGGAGCCGCTTGGGCACACAGACGTACCATACCCCTTCCCTTCAACGTGAGAAAAATAATCACAACTGCAAAAAAACTCAAACTCAGCCTTTCCCTCTGTGTACCCCTGTGTTGGGCTCTTGGGACCCCAGGCCTGGTGTGGGGGAGGGTGGACAGAAGTAAGGTGGAAGGTAACTTGGTCCCACCCTCTTCTCTCTCACCCCAAACCTTCCCCTCACCTTGTCCAGCTGTGGGAGTGGGGTGGGAGTGGTTGGCCGAGAGGAGGGTCCTGGACCCACTCTCATCCGTTTTCAGAGGGGGTGGTGCATCACGCACCTCCTCCAGCCTGGCTTCCACCCTACGCTGTCAATCACCCTCATTAATTCTCCTTGGAAAATGATCCCACACTGGAAGTTCACCAACTACTGCCTGGAAAAGGCTGGAAGACATGGTGAGGGGGAAGGGAAATGGGCGGAGATGTGGGGAGAGCGTACACTGGCTGCATGAGGTGAGGGTGGTGCCAGCTGGTTGGGGAACCCAGCCCCCAAAGACTTTCCATCTTCTCAGGTCGGTTTTCCTCTCCAGTCCCCTGGAAGCCCCTCCCAGACTCTGAGCTGTCACCTGTCCAGGCTGGATCTTGGGGAGAAATAGCTCTTTGCAGCCCAAATTCTGGCATGAACCCCAAAACTAGTGAGCAAGGGAGCTCAGCCCCACACCCCCAACCACCAGTCAACCCAATGGGGCACCGCTGCCTGAGGTGCTTTCCACAGGAAAGGGAGGGAGGGCAGGGTAGTAGACCTCTGGATGTGTAGGCAAGAGGATCCAGATGAAGGCCAATTCCTGGAGACCCCTCTAAGGAACCTTGCAGAGCCTGTCCCAGGACCTCTGGAGCAGAAGCAGGGCAGAGGCGACCTGAGGGCTTGTGCCTTGAGTAACACAATATTGATAATACTAGCAAACACTTAAGTGTTGTCTGTGCTCCAGGCCCTTTGCTAAGCCCTTACATGGTTCATTTTATTGAATCATCACAAGAATTCTATGTGGTATTCTCTCTCTATAAGAATATAAGACAGGCTGGGCACAGTGGCTCACACCTGTAATCCCAGCACTTTGGGAGGCCGAGGTGGGCAGATCACCTGAGGGTCGGGAGTTCGAGACCTGCCTGACCTACATGGAGAAACCCCATCTCTACTAATGATACAAAAATTAGCTGGGCATGATGGCACATGCCTGTAATCCCAGCTACTCCAGAGGCTGAGGCACGAGAATCACTTGAACCTGAGAGGTAGAGGGAATGAAACTCCATTTCAAAAAAATAAAAAAGAATATAAAACATATTCTATCAATAGTACCCTCATTTTATAGATGAGAAAACTGAGGCACAGAGAGGTCAAATAACTTGCCTAAAAGCTGGAACTGGCCAGGCGTGGTGGCTCACCTCTGTAATCCCAGCATTTTGGGAGGCTGAGACGGGTGGATCACCTGAGGTCAGGAGTTTGAGACCAGCCTGACCAACATGATAAAACCCCAGTTCTACTAAATACAAAAAATTAGCCCAGTGTGGTGCCTCATGCCTGTAGTCCCAGCTACTTGGGAGGCTGAGGCAGAAGAATCGCTTGAACCTGGGAGGTGGAGGTTGGAGTGAGCCAAGATTGTGCCATTGCACTCCAGCCTGGGTAACAAGAGTGAAACAAAACTCTGTCTCAAAAGGAAAAAAAAAGAAAAAAAAGCTGGAACTGGAACCCAGGCCAGCTGGCCCTCTTAACTACCATGGGGTTGTCTTTCCTGAAGAAGCACCACTCAGCAAGGGTGGAGGAAGGGTTGAAGGTGGCTGAGAAGAGGAGAGGACCCCAGGAGAGGAATGCCCTCTATAGAGCAGCAGTAAGAGAAGTAATAATATTAATAGTGGCTAATGTGGGCTTTCGTACTAGACATACTTTACATGCATTTTCTTAGAAATCTTCACACAATCCTGCAAAGAGAGTCGTCTTATTATTATTTATTTTTAGATAGGGTTGCCGAGGCTGCAGTGCAGTAGTGAGAACATGACTCACTGCAGCCTCAACCTCGTGGACTCAAGCGATCCTCCTGCCTCAGCCTCCCAAGCAGCTGGGACTATAGGCATGTGCCACCATGCCTGGTTAATTTTTAAATTTTTGTACAGACAAGATCTCACTATGTTGCCCAGGCTGGTCTCAAACTCCTATGCTCAATCCAGAATGCTACTCTTGGTTTTTTTCTTTTGACTTTTGAGATGGAGTCTCACTCTGTTGCCCAGGCTGGGGTGCAGTCGCACCATCTTGGCTCACTGCAGCCTCCGCCCTGGGTTCCAGTGATTTCTGGCTAATTTTTGTATTTTGAGTACAGACAGGGTTTCACCATGTTGGCCAGGCTGGTCTCGAACTCCTGACCTCAAGTGATCCCCCTGCCTTGGCCTCCCAAAATGTTAGCATTACAAGTGTGAACCGCTGTGCCAAGCTGTGAGAATCCTATTCTTATCCCCATTTTACAGATGAGGAGACTGAGGCACAGAAAAGGTGTGTGCAAGGCCCACATCCACTTGGCTGAGAGGCAAGAAAGTGAGGAAAGAGCTGAGACTGGGTCAGGAGGCTCCACACCAACCAAGAGCTTCACATGGGGCCCATGGACAGTGGAGAAGACCAGGATGGGAGTGGAGAGGCTTCCCAGGGGCATCTTGGGTACCACGGTGGGTTGGGGAGGGAAGCGAGAAGGAAAGGTTTAAGGGGGTGGTAGCAAAGGCAGTGGAAAGGAAGGGAAGCATGAGAAGGCTGGCTCAAAGACAAATGCTACTGGGCCTGGTAACTACCAGACAGGGTAGAAGCAAAGAGGACTGTGACGTTCCTGGCCTGGGCAACTAGAGGAGCCATTTGTCTGGTTCACAGATTCAGGCATTTGATAGTGGGGATGAACTATGAACCAAGATCCTGGGTGAGATGTTCCAGCCGGCAGCCAGCCACACTGACGAGTTTGCCCTTGCACAGGTGTCTTTCCCAGTTTGCCAGTATGCAGATGTATGCAAATGAGAGTAGCCTCATCTGGGCCCTGAGCCAGGAGCCAGTGAAGCAGGCCCTCTCCCACCTCCAGGGAGGAGGAGGAGGACTGCCCCAGCCCTGACTCACTTGCTGACATGCCACCTGGAATGCCACCTCCCCAGCTGCCTTCCTCCAACTTGGGGAACTCGCTCCTGAAATCACCAAGAAGTTCAAGCCCAGAAGATCGCAAGCAGGAAAGACCTGGGGCTGGGGTTGAGAACTTTCTAAATCAAAGTAAGTATGTGTTTTGAGTCCCGGCAAATCAGCAGCAGGTAGGGGACAGGAGGAGGCAGGACAAATGCCTAGGGAATATGACATTTATAAGTAAACAACATACATGGCCTTCCCCAAAACATTTGGACATCTATAACTACAGTGGGGCCTCATGATAACTTGGGAAGTAGGTGGTTATTTGCCTGTTTTACAGATGAAGACACTGAGGCCCCTGTCTTAAAGTGCCTTGCTAGGGAAAACCTCACTGATGTGTACAGAGCTGGATTTTCAGTCTGGGCCTCTGACTCAGTGCCTTTTGTACTCCTTTATGGCTTGGTGCTGGGCTGAGGAGATGAGCAGCTCATTTTGGAGTCTGGGGCTCAGTCTGAGAAACTGTGGACCCTCAGGTATCCAGTTATAAGAAAGAAACCACTAGTCTTCTCAGTCCCTAAGGACTTCAGCAAATAAGCGAACTCATGTCTCTAGACCTAATGCCATACCTCTCAAGTGGGGTGCTGAACCATGCACCCCACTGCCGGCTTCTTCAATGCCCTGTTTTTAAAACACCAACTAGATACGGAGTCTGATACGGTGTCATCGAGATTCGCCCCACCCAATAGCAAATTTAGCAATTTGTGTGTATGAAAACTATGAAAAATAAACAAACAGGCCGGGTGCAGTAGCTCATGCCTGTAATCCCAGCACTTTGGAAGGGCAAGGCAGATGGATCACCTAAGGTCAGGAGTTTGAGACCAGCCTGGCCAACATAGCGAAAACTCGTCTCCACTAAAAATACAAAAATTTGCAGGTGTGATGGTGTATGCCTGTAGTCCCATCTACTTGGGAGGCTGAGGCAGGAGAATCGCTTGAACCTGGGAGGCAGAGGTTGCAGTGAGCTGAGATTGCGCCACTGCACTCCAGCCTGGGAGACACAGCAAGACTCTGTCTCAAAAAAAAAAAAAAAAAGAATAGATATGAGTGTATGATTAAAACGAAGGCACTTAATAAATGCTCAGTAAACAGGCATTAAATGAATGAATGAGGATGAGTGAAAGGTTGTATCACTGTTTACATTTATCAGAAGTCCCAAGGCAAGGATGATATTCAAGAGGCAGTCTCCTGCCAAACGGCCCCTTCTCCCTCCCTGCTGCTGTTCCTCAAGGAGCAGCTGTGAATGGTAGTGACTCCCTAGATCTGGCCCTTGCCAGCAATGTGCCATGGAAAGCACACCAGCTTGGGAATCAGGCAGATCTGAATCTTTTTTTGTTGTTGTTGTGGTGAAGTCTTGCTCTTGTCCCCCAGGCTGGAGTGCAATGGTGTGATCTCGACTCACTGCAACCTCCACCTCCCGGGCTCAAGCCATTCTCCTGCCTCAGCCACCCAAGGAGCTGGGATTATAGGCATGAGCCACCACATCAGCTAATTTTGCATTTTTAGTGGAGACATGGTTTCACCATGTTGGCCAGGCTGGTCTCGAACCCCTGACCTCAAGTGATCCACCCGCCTCAGCCTCCCAAAGTGCTGGGATTACAGGCATGAGCCACCTCACTCTGCCATTTTTTTTTTTTTTTCTAGACAGGGTTTTGCTCTGCTGCCCAGGCTGGAGTGCAGTGGTGTGGTCATAGCTCACTGCAGCCTCAATCTCCCAAGCTCAAGCAATCTTCCCACCTCAGCTTCCCAAGTAGCTGGGACTACAGGTGCATGCCACTATGCCCAGCAATTTTTTTTTTTCATTTTTTGTAGAGATGGGGTCTCAGAATTTTGCTCAGTCTGGTCTCAAACTCCTAAGCTCAAGTGATCCTCCTGCCTTGGCCTCCCAAAGTGCTGGGACTACAGGCATGACCCACCATATCTGGCCCAGATCTGAATTCTAATCCCACCTACACTACCTACTGACTTGAGCAAATAAAACTTTCCTGTGTCTCAATTTCCCCATCTGTGAAATGGACATAATAAGCCCAACCTCACAGGACTGTGAGGATTCAGTAAATGACTTTAAGTGACCGTGCAGAGCAGACATTTCACACACATTAACTCCCCTTCCTCTTGTTGATTCCTTTGGTCCACCCACAAGGGATATGCCTTCTCCACCACTCAATCTACTTGGCGGGGTGGGGTGAGATGCCACACCCAACTTGATTAAAAAGCTTTTGTCCCCAAGGATTTGGTGATGGTGGGAGGTGTCACTCCAATGATACAAAACTCCTGCAGGGCAGAGATGCTGGCTTCTTTAGCTTCTTATCCTCGCAGCACCTGGCACTGTGCCTTGCATGCTGAGGTGTTCAGGGCAGCCTTTATTCTCCAGTTACTCCTGAAGCCACCCTCAGCTTCTAAGCACGGGGACACTTGTGAGGGTCAGTCCCCCACTGGTGGCATATGGAATACTTTCACACTCAGGATCTCAGCTAATCCTTACCTCTCAGTCAGGTGGGGCAAGTATTGCTGTCTCCATTTCACAGATGAAGAAACCGATGCTCAGAGCAGCTCAGGGCCTTGCCCAACGTTGCACAACCCATAAGTGACAGAGCTGGGATTGGAACCCCAGCCTCCTGACTCTGGGATTCTCTGGGTTTTTCCAGAGCAGTCTGACTCTCTCTGAATGGGTAGGTGAAGGAGGAGACAGGGACAGGGCTTTCAGAAACTGGATGTTGCATGGACGTGAAGGAGTCTCTGTGCTATGCAGGGGGTTGGCGGTGGTGGGAGTGAAGCCCCAATCTCTGCAGCAGGATAGTACACTGACAAGAGTCCAGACTGAAAGAGCAGTAAGGCAATTGGCCCTATGGAAAGTCAGCAGTGGGGATGCAAAAGTGTGAAGGGCTTCAGACTAATTCTGCGTGATGTTTGAGGCCAAAGGGAAGTTGCAGGAATGTTGATTTATGCTCAATATAAGGAAGACATTTTTAATAATTAGACCTTTCAAAAGCAGCACATTCTCTGCCTCTATCTCAGGTACCAACTCCTTCTACCTTAAACAGAGTGGTGATTTCACATCTTGTTTCCTCTGTTGGAATATGACATTCCAACAGAGGAATGTTGGGGCAGATTCATCTCTCCTTGAGCTTTGCTTCCCCCAATTTGGTGTGTTTATCATCTGTCCTCAGTAAGTGTCCGTGAGCCCCTGTTGCAGAGGCTTGCTGTGGGATCTCAGGGAATGCGGTGAGATGGGGCTGAGAGCCTGGACCCGGGGGCGGTAGGTTTGAGTCTAGTGCTGCTGCTTGCTAGCTAAGGGAACTGGCACAGGCAGCTCAGAATTCCTGAGCCTCATTTTTCTCATCTGTAAGGTGGAGTTAATAACACCCACTCCATAAAATTGCTGTGAGGACCGTGAGGCACTCTATGTGACTAGGTGGGTGCCCAGCACACAGACAGCCAATAAAGAGCTTTTTGGATGATATACACAGTTGAGGGGCTGTGTCATAGACTAAAGAAATGGGCTAGGTACCCACTAATATCCCTCCGGTTCTGACATATGATCCTATTCCATAAGCACCAGGAAAGGAGCTAAGCAGAAACCAGGAAGCAGATTGACTCAGCCTAGGAAACTGAGTGAAAAATAAACAACCCTCATTCAAGTCCCTCGGGACCTGAGACTCTTGCATGGACTTTTCCTATTTTGGGCCATGCCCCCTCTTAGATAATCCCTCCAGGTCTGGGCTTGGGATCAGGGACTCTCCTGGTTCCTGGGCATCATTAGCTATGGAAAAGGTACCAGGAGTCCCAAGTCCCCCGCCCTGGCCTGGAAGCCTAGCCTCAGCCCAGAACAGGACCCGAAAGTTCAGATCTGGCCATCACCTGCTCTAACCACAAGCCCTTAACCAGCCCAAGCCTCTAAACCAGAAAGACGAAGTGGCACCTCCTGGAGGGTGGCGGTGGCTCCTTAATGCCAAGTGCCCAGGGCTGGGAGGGGCCTCCAGCAGGGCTGCTCCTCAATGTTTCATGGCCCTTCTTAGAGATGGAAAGCACCTCAGAGGCCCAGAGCCAGTGGGTCTCAAATTCTGGTATGAAGAAGGTCTGGGTGGGGCTGGGTATGGTGGCTCATGCTTGTCATCCCAGCACTTGAGGAGGCCAAGACAGGTGGATCGCTTGAAGCCAGGAGTTCCAGGCCAGCGTGGGAAACATAGGGAGAACGCATCTCTACCCAAAAAATTAAAATTATTTTACAAATATATACAATATTAATTATTAAATTTATTTACTTATTTATTTATTTTGAGATGAAGTCTTGCTCTGTTGCCTAGGCTGGAGTGCAGTGGCGCAATCTCAGCTCACTGCAACCTCCGCCTCCCAGGTTCAAGCGATTCTCCTGCCTCAGCCTCCCAAGTAGCTGGGATTACAGGCACATGCCACCACGCCCAGCTAATTTTTGTATTTTTAGTAGAGACAGGGTTTTATCATGCTGGTCAAGCTGGTCTCCAACTCCTGACCTTGTGAGTCGCCTGCCTCGGCCTCCCAAAGTGCTGGGATTACAGGCACGAGCCACCACGCCTGGCCTAAATAAATTTTTAAAATAAAGAAGCTCTGGATGTGCCTGAAGACCTGCGTGATAACAGGCACTAATGGTGAGAAGTTAATATGGCCCACACCCCTAGTGTTAACACATGAAGAAGAGGGATAAGACTGGCCCATGAGAACATGCTGGAACTGGACAGGAGCCCAGCTCTCCGGACCCTAGCACAGACTGTTTTCAACCCAGCTGCCTCTTGAGACTCACCCACCCAGAAAAGGGAAGGCCAAGTTCACAGGGAAGTTTTTCCTGAGTCTACGCCCCATGCCTCCATCAGAGGTTGTATCGATCGCATGAGAACCATTCACCCTCCTGGAACTGGCCTCTGAACCAAATGAGATGAAGTATTGGTCCTGTCGGGGGGCACCCCAAGGCTGGGGTGTGGGAACGAGTAGGCATTTGGGACTAGATCTGTGGGGGGTCACACAAGCATGTGTTTGGAAATAGCCATGGCACTGGTGGAAAATTTTTGGTCTGATTTAGAATAATCTCTCTATTATTATTTGCACCTAGCAAAATGGGGATTGGGCTTGACTGTCTTCAAGGCAAAGGGTGCGGCGTCTCAGCAGAGCCTGGAGAATGCCAAATAGTGGATGGCCGGAATGCAGGATGGCCAGGGAGGTGCAGCCAAGATGAGGGAGGGAGGTGGGCAGGCGGCTGGGAATCATCTTATCCCCCCAACCCCGTCCCCACCCCACCCCAGGGTCAATTGCCATTGAGTCTCAGCCCCAGAGGTTCCATTATCAGCACATGCTTGGGTGATTGAGTAATCGTGTGGCTATTGTGTTTGTGACCATGACCACGTGACGAGTGTGTAACTGTGTATATGGTGGGTGTGTAATGAGACCACATGTGTGTAACTGTCTGTGGCTTGGGTGTGGCTCTGTGCATTGTATGGGAGCTATGTGCTCGTGGCTGCATGTGACTGTGTGGTTGTGTGTGTGACTGTGTGCATAGATATGGGCGTTGCCTGTGTGATGCCTGCTCAGAAACTGGTTCTCAGAGTGGCTGGGAGTTGGGTGTGTGGATGCGGCGATCTGTGTGGCTGCATGTGGCTCTATGTGATGTGGCTGCAGCTCTGCATGGAGACAGCTGTCGTGGACGGATGTGACTGTATAGGACTCTGATATTGTCTCCAGGAGGGCCTGGGAGAATCTGGCTGGGTTCTGCTCTGACTGTATCTACACAACTGCCTGGTGGGTTACTTGCTTTGCATGTTGAGTACGTAGCTGGGTGTCACACCCTCCTGTGTGTGTCACTGTGTGCTCCTCTGAAGGACTCAGTTGTGTCACTGTGTGTGACTATGACTGTGTGTGTGACCCAGCATCCCTCTCAAACCACCTTCCTTGTGGGTGACTTTGATGTGGTTGAGTTTCTAGGGGCCATAAGAACGCCTACCTCACTCTGGAGGACTTCAAAAGATGGCGACTCTTTCTGCCCAGCAGGGGGAAACCTATCTCCCCCTCCCTCTTCCCACTCCCCTTGCCTGGAGGAGAAGCCTGTTTTCCTATTTTTACTGCCTAGGATGAGTTCATGGCCACAACTGACTCACCACTCTTTCCAAAAGACTTGGGGAAGGAAATAGGGGTTGCTTGGTTGGGACCTCTGCCCGGGAGCCCAGAATGTTCAGGGCAGAGCCGAGGAAGATATCTGGGTCTGCTGTGGGCTGTGTGAGCAAATCAAGCCCCTCACCCACCCTGAGCTTGGAAGGTCAAGGGGACTTCTTTAGAGGTCACTGTCTGACCTCCAGCCTCTTACACCAAAAGATGGGCCTCTGTCCTTATCTAAAACTTCTCCCCTCCCATTAGTCCAGTTGAAAAGTCAGGCCGAGCCAAGGCCAATTGAAAAGTAGGCTGGAGCTCTGAAGGTGCATTTGACACATCACCCACATCCTGGCCCTGCAGGTGGCTCAGTGGCAAGGATGCCTGGGCTCAACAACACTGTTTGCGCGCCCCCTATGGGCAGAGCCTGCCCAGGCAGAAGGAGGCGAAGCTAGAGGAAGGAGCCTTGCGCAGTTTGATGGGGAGATGCAGTCCTCGTTCCCAGGGACTCTCAGCCTTATGGGGGACTCTCAGCCTTCAGCCCCCTACCCAACACACAGACCCTGACATAAAGAATCAAGAGGATTCAAACTATATTTTCCTAGGCTTGGAAAAGTGTCATGTTCAGAACCTGAGGAAGAATTAAAGAGGGCTTCTGGTGGGGCTTCGGGGACTTCGGTGCAGGCTAGGAGGGAGAGTCCATTCTGGAGGGTGGGTGACTGGGAGGAGCCATGGGTGGAACAAATGCTTGGGAGATATATAGGAGGTGAGGAGAGGTGGGAAGGCCAAGTGGCATTGTCCTTGTGTGAGATGGCAAGGTAGGACTTGGGCTGGACCTGGTTCGCACTGCACAGGAACTCTGCCAAAGCAGTCTGTGGATGGAAGTCCCCTTTGGTATCTACCTAGTGCCCCTCCGCTGCAGCCACCATGCAGCCCTCTATGTCTGGTTGCCCAGGAGGGAGCTCTGAGGCTGGAGCTTTGCCCCTTCCCCTGCTCTACCCTGGGGAGCCAGACACCCTAACTGTGCTCCCAGCTAGCTTGCCCAGCCCGCCGGCACTCCTGCCCCCCAATCTCCAACCTAAGAAGACCCTGCCAGGCTCTCACCCAGCCAGTGGCTAGAACCATAAAAACTTCCCTCCACCCCCGCTGTCCTGGCTCACTGCCTGGGAGGCTCCTTCCAGCTCCTGTGACAGCCTAACTCACCAGATCCTACACTTCCGTCTGCTTGAAACTCTCCAACTTTGAATTTGGGGTGTTTGGGCCACCTTCCTGGAGGAATTGAGAAGAGCTTCAAACTAAGAAGTTAGGAGGCTGGGCCTTGGGGAACCCACTGGGCGGGGCACTTAGCCTCAGTTTCCCCATCTGCAAAATGGAGCTAATGGTGTTGCCTGCTGGGTTTCCAGGGTGGGTAGGGAAGGCTCCAGTGAGCTCATGGGTGTGAAGGTCCTGGTGAGTTGTAAATAGTCCAGTACTCGTGGGAGGGAGGAGGGAGGGGAGCCATGTTATTCCAGCTGGGCCTGGCTGCCTGCATGGAGGGCTCAGGCAGAGGGGTCTAGGGGAACTGTGAGGGTGTCTGTGCCAAATGCTGGAAACAGGAAATTTGAGGCTGGCACCCCACTGAGAGCTGGGTGTAGATAAGGCCCTGTAGGGTCCGAACCTGGAGATGACAGCAGCAGGGTCTGTGACATGAAGGCTTGGGGTCAGTCACTTGGACAAGTGGTTCCAAAGAAGCTGCTTTTTGGAAGAAGGGTGGTGAGAAACCTGAGGTCACCAGGTGACATCACTCTCAGCCTCTCTGACATCCTTGCCTCTGCAGGGAGGGGATGCAGACACCATCCTCTCTGCTCCCTCTGCCCCTAGGCTCTGGGGAGAGGAGGCTGAGCTCCTGGTATGGACTCAGAAAATTGGCTGCAGCTTTTTCTGACAGGAGAATTCTGAAGTCCTAGTCAGCTCACCAGGAAGGGCATCTGGCTGCATTTTTCTTCACCCTGTCAGAGAGGCAGGCCCAGAGCCCTCTCCCCTCTTCTTCAAATGGGCAAACCAGTCAGTGCCTCACCCTCTCCAGGGTACCTGCCCACTCTCTCCCTCCACACACTCACCTTGGCTTTCCCTCGGAGCCTTTGAACAGGCTGCTCCCCTTCTGAAATGCCCTTCCCCAGACCACACCCCCCACCCCCCGCAGCCTCAGATCAAATCCTGCCCCTACCAATTTCTAGCCACGTGACCCTGGGCAAGTCACTGCCTGAACCTCAGTCTTCCCATCAGTAAAATGGAGTTAATACTACCTCCCACACGGGTAAGAATGAGGAGATAACACATGAAGCGCTGAGTCCCGTTCCTGTCACAAGGGAGAGGTTCAACACCTTCACCCCTTCTAGAATCCCTTCCAACGTTTGTTCGCCATTTACTGATTCGCCTTATTTATTGCTTCATAATAAATCAAAAGACAGATATTCATTGAGTACTCACTATATGTTTAACACTGTGGAAAGTTCTAGGGAGACCCAAGGGGGGTTCTTTGCCCACCTAGAGACAGTTGCCAGCCTGGATGGGCAGGTGACATCTGTAACAATGGAACACCCGACAGCTCTAACAGCGCAGCGGTCACCCTGGGCTGGGTGAGTAGCCGGCTCCTGGAGGAGCCAGAGAATGGGCAAGGGAGGCGTGGCTTGGGGAGTGCTTCCTAGAGAGGGGGCCTTGGCTTGCAAGTAGGATAGGCAGAGGGGACAAGAAGGGCAGTGTGGAGGGAAGGCATGGCAAAGGCATGACCATGGTCATGAGGACACAGGAGTAAAGAGAGTGTGTGGGACGTTTTTGGGGTAAAAACTGTATGGAATAGGCCAGGCCACACACTGGAGACCCTTGAGAGCCAGGCAGAGGAATTTACATCAGACATGGGAGGAAACAGAGAGCCACAGTAGGTTCTTGAGCAGAGGGAGGAGTACAGGTTGAAAGGGAAGGGATGAACTTCTCATTTGTTAATATCAGCTGTATTTCAGAATCTTGCTGGGTGCTTATTATATGTTTTCCCACATAATTGCCATGCAACCTGGTAAAATATATCTCTTTATCTTCATTTTAGAGGTGGAGAATCAAACAGAGAAGCTGAATAACTCCCCAAGGTCACAGAGTAAGTAGAAAATGAGACGACTGAAGTCCATCTAACTCCGGAGTCTGCTCCAACACAACCCAGTTTCCCTCACAGAGGCTGTGGGTCAGGATTTGGCAGGACCCTTCTTCCCCTCTCCACCCCCACCGACTCCTTGGTAGAATTTGCTTCAGAGGCTGTAGGAGTCTTGGGCTGATGGAGGTTAAACGGCCTCGGATGGTTGCCTTTCCAGCTGCTTTATAGGAAGGAGAGGCCTGAGATGACTGGAAGCCTGGTCTCCGCTCACTGCACAGGGAGGGTCTATGGGGCAAGGGGTAAGTGAGACGGGGTAGGCAGAGGCGACTCTGGGCTTTGGGGCCTGCCTGCCTGGGAGGAGCAGGAGGTTGTTGGCAGAGCCAAAGAAGCCAGAGCAAGCTGCAGGAAGAATGAGGAGTTGGGTTTGGAACGCACTGAGCCTGACGCAGTGGGCCAAGCAGGACGGTCCCCGACTTCGGAAACCCAGGCTCAGAGCTGGGTAGACAGGTGTGACCCCGACGGCTTTCCAAGCACCCTTTCCTGTCCCTTCCAGACTGGGGATGCCCAAGAATGGGTCTGTGGTACCTCCTTCCTCAGCCTCGCCACTGGCACCAGGGGTTATGTTCTCAGCCTGGGGTGGGGACATTTGAGGACAGTACTGCCTGGCTGCCCCCCTTCCCGCTCCCCCGCTCCCCACCCACCCACCTCCCACAACCTTGAGGCCTGAGAGCCCCTTCCCACATCCTGTGAGGACTGCTGGCCCATCCTAGCTTGTACCCACCCCACCAGTCCCTGGGGTGTCTGCGTGTGTCTCTCTCCCTCTGAAGGGCACTTGTTCATTCAACAGATGTCTCAGAAGCACCCACTACGACAGCCCTGTGCCAGGCAATGAAGACGAGGGTACAGCCACACCCTCATGCAGCTTACAATAACCAAGTGATTAAAATAAACCCATTGACAAGTGCTGGGAGGAAGAATGAGGCCAGGGCGGTAGAGAGAGAAGGGATGGGGCACCTGGAGACACGGCGCTGTTTCAGATGCGGCCAGCTAGGAAGGCCTCTAGAAGAAGTCTCTCGAGTTTTGAAGAACAAGAATAAGGAAAAGTTGTAGGGAACAGTATTCTAGGTGGAAGGAACCACCAGTACAAAATCCCTGAGGCAGCCAGGCACGGTGGCTCATGCCTGTAATCTGAGCACTTTGGGAGGCCAAGGCAGGAGAATCAGGAGGTCAGGAGTTTGAGACCAGCCTGGGCAACATGTGAAACTCCACCTCTACTAAAAATACAAAAATTAGCCAGACATGGTGGCAGGCACCTGTAGAGGCAGGAGAATTGCTTGAGCCCCGGAGGTGGAGGTTGCGGTGAGCCGAGATCTCGCCACTGCACTCCAGCCTAGGTGACAGAGCAAGGCTCCATCTGGAGGGGTGGGATGGGGGGAAGCCCCAAGGCTGGGTGAGCCTGGAGTGTGTGAGAATCAGCAGCCTAGAGAGGAATGGGTGGGGGGGAAGGCAGGATATGAGGCTGAGGGGACACAGTCCTGACGGGGTGGGGCCTTGTTATCCTGAGCGAGAAAGGACGCTGTTGGCGGTTTGGAGGTGGGAAGCAGGAGAGGACAGGCTCTGATTTCCGTTTCTGAAGCTCCCTCCAGCTGAGGACCTGCGGGCGGAGATCAGGCAGGGGCACCTCTCGCCCCACCCATCCATCCCCCCAGCCCTCAGACTCCGCTGCAAACCTAGACCCAGGCTCCGGGGAGCACTCATTTACTTTCTCCTCGTGAGAAAGGTTCTGGGGTGACTTAGTCACCCTTGAGGGGTCTCCTATCATGGAAGAACTGCCTTGTTTGCCTTTGGGGATGCCCGTGTCCCAGCCTCTGTGTCAGGGACTCTGTGAGGAGGTGGGAAGGGATGGGGGTGGTGGAGCGAGGGGCCTGGCAGGTGACCTTTTCCCTCTGCTCTCTCCTTCAATTCCCATGGAGCCCCTGGCGATCCCGGTGGGGTTTGGGGGTAGTGGCCTCCAACTGGGTGGGGCCTGTGGAATCTGGCAGCCTCCTGGGGCTGACCCTGGGGATGGACGCCCAGCAGCAGCCCTGGGAAGGTTCTGAGTCAGATCCGGAGGGCAGCCCGGGGCGGCCCCGCTGAGGTCACGGTCTGGTGGCTGGAGGTGCTGACCCGAGTCCTCCACCCCCTGCTGGTGTTTGTTCAGAGGCCCTCCAGTGAGTGCCTGGCGCCTTCCTGGCCTCCCCATAGCGCTCCTGGGATGAAAGACACTCAGAGCTCAGACAGGGTGTGGCTGGGCTGTAGTCTCCACCCTTCCTGTGTGCCCAAGTCTGAGGGGAAACATGACCCTGCTCTCAGGGAGCCTCCAGTCTGATGGGAGAGGCAGGATCTTGGCCTCACAGAGCCCCCAGTCTGATGGGAGAGGCAGGATCCTGGCCTCACAGATCCCCCAGTCTGAGAGGAAAGGCAGAGTTCTGGCCTCACAGAGCTTCTAGTCTGATGGGATAGGCAGGGTCCTGGCCTCACAGGGCTTCTAGTCTGATGGGAGAGGCGGGATCCTGGCCTCACAGAGCTTCTAGTCTGATTGGAGAGGCGAGATCCTGGCCTCACAGAGCTTCTAGTCTGAGGTGAGAGGTGGGGTCCTGGCCTCACAGAGCTTCTAGTCTGATGGGAGAGGCGGGATCCTGGCCTCACAGAGCTTCTAGTCTGATAGGAGAGGCGGGATCCTGGCCTCACAGAGCTTCTAGTCTGATGGGAGAGGCGGGGTCCTGGCCTCACAGAGCTTCTAGTCTGATGGGAGATGCAGGATCCTGGCCTCACAGAGCTTCTAGTCTGATGGGAGAGGCGGGTCCTGGCCTCACAGAGCTTCTAGTCTGATAGGAGACCAAGATTTGAAAAGAGCCCAAAGTGGAGAGCAACAGGAAACTCTGCACTAGATGAAGGCTGGAGAGGAGAGCAGCTAAGGCAGAGGCGTGGGAGGAGATGGCAGTGCTGACTGGAGCGGCCCTGAGGAGAGACCCTTGGCCTCCGAGAGGCTTTGTAGACGCGGGGTTCTGTGTGTGTTGCATCTCCCCCTCCTCTGCGTAACCGTGGGGAAGGGGCTGGGTCCAGAGGCAGCTGTAGACTCTGGCAGCCACTTTCTCCTTTGGAGGTCCTTCCCGGAGAGGAGGGCTGTGTCCTAGACACTGAGGGCAGGCACTGTCCTGACAGGAGGGCGCCCCTGGTGCCCACCTGGGCCCACTCACTCCTGGCTCCTTCATCCGGAAGCTCAGCCTCTGAGGCTCTCGGACCCACAGTGCACCAGGGCAGGGAGTTGTGCGAGGGTCAGGGCAGCAGGCTAGCTGGGGAGGGGAGAAGCTACCTGCCACCCTCCTCCACCCTCCCTCAGGCCTTCCCCTTGCAGGGCAGCCTCGGCCTGTGTGTGCAACGGGTCCTCCCTGGCCCTCCCTGGTGCTTGCCGGCTGTCAGAGCTTGTTTGGCACAAGGCCTCTCACCCCACCACCTCCTCCCCCTCATCTTCCTCCCCAGGAACAGCAGTCAGAGGCCGGAGACAGGAGGAGACCAGGGCCTGGAGCTGGGCTGGGGTAAGGCTGAATCCTCAAGCCTGGGAGGAGAAGCGAGTGCCCCTGGACAGCTGTGGGGTTCCTGCTTGAGGTGCGGACAGCAAGGAGCCCTCGTAGGAAACGCAGGACTGAGCTTCAGACTCAGACACAGCAAGGAGGAGTCTAGATTCAGGGCTGTGAGGATCAGACGGTCCTGGGAGAGACGTGGGCGATACGTGAGGGGAGAACATCCAGGTCATCTAAGAGTGGCACTGGCTGCCTTGGGAGAGTAAGCTGCCCGTCAGCTGAGGCGTTCAAATAGAGGCTGTAGAGGCTCATCCTCTCATGGAATAGTCACTGAGTGCATTCTGTGAACAATCCAGGCAGCAAGTGAGGGGGCCACTATCCAACCACAGGGCAATTTTTTTTTTTTTTTTTTGAGTCAGAGTCTCGCTCTGTCGCTCAGGCTGGACAGCAGTAGCTCAATCTTGGCTCACTGCAACCTCTGCCTCCCAGGTTCAAGTGATTCTCCTGCCTCAGCTTCCCGAGTAGCTGGGATTACAGGCGCCTGCCACCACACCTGACTACTGTGTGTATTTTGTATTTTTTTTTTTAAGATGAGGTTTCACCATGATGGCCGGGCTGGTCTTGAACTCCTGACCTCAGATGATTCACCCACCTTGGCCTCCCAAAGTGCTGGGATTACAGGCGTGAGCCACCGCGCCCGGCCATTTTTGTATTTTTAGTAGAAACAGGTTTCACTATGTTGGCCAGGCTGCTCTCCAACTCTGGACTTCAAGTGATTCTCCTACCTTGGCCTACCAAAGTGCTGGGATTACAGGCATGAGCCACCACACACGGCCCACATGGCAATTTAAAGTCCCTTCCAGGCCTGATAGCCAAGACAAAGTTAATCCAGGGAGGGTTCTTGGAGAAGGCAGAAGAGAGGAAGAGAAAGGGCTTCTGTGAGGGGCTGGGATGGGGCAGACCTGAGGCTCTGGAGCCTTGGGCAAGCTGCTGCTAGACACCAGCCCCCACCCCAGGGGGTGTAGAGGCTTAGGTCCTGGGGCTGCGGGACTGGCAAAGGGAGCCAGACAGCTTCTTAGAAAGTGGCAGGCAGGTGAGCGAGCTCCCCAGTGATAATTAAGGAACAAAGGTGCCGAGGCGCAGGGAGCCTGCGCAGGCCTCTGGGGCAGGCGTGCTAATGGGAGCCTGAGGAGAGGTAATAACCAGCGGCAGCGCTCCGCAGACAACCCGGCGTCGCGACGCCCACGAGTCGCCCCCTCGCCCTCCTGCGCCAGAACAATGACTGCAGCACCCAGCTGGGGTGAAAACATGGATGCCGGCAGCGAGCTGTTCCCCGCTTTCCCGTGAGGCTGCTGCAGGAGAAGGGGTGTGGGGTCGCGGAGCCTGGAGGTGGAGCGAGGACAGGCAGCGTGAGGGCGAGGAGTCGCCGGGGATGCTGAGGGTGCATGGGTGCTGCGAGGAGATGCTTGCCCAGAGGGAAACGCAGCACTGTTCTCCACCCGTGTTCTGGTACTCACCTACCGGCGTCGGAGAGGCAGCCACTGAGGCGAGCCCGGCTCTGGGACTCCTGGGGTCTGGCTATGCTTTGCATTGTACTGTGACTCTGGGCAAGGCTCTGGGAGCCTCGGCTTCCTCACCTGTTGAAACGGAAGCAGTAAGAAGGGTGACGCCAGGTGGCTAGGATGGGTCAGTGAGCCGGGTATGGGAAAGGCCCTGTCTCACAGCAACCCCCAAAACAGGTGTCCCCAGACTGGTCAGAAATCAGAACCTTGCAGGGGCCGCACACTGTGGCTCATGCCTGTAATCCCAGCACTTTGGGAAGCCGAGGCAGGAAGATCGCTTGAGCACAGACGTTCAAGATCAGCTTGGACAACATGATGAAACCCTGTCCCTATAAAAAAATAAAAATAATTGAAAATGATTGCAACGTGGTGGTGCATGCCTGTGGTCCTAGCCACTCTGGAGGCTGAGGTGGGAGGATTGCTTAAACCCAGGAGATCAAAGCCGCAGTGAGCCATGTTCACGCTACTGCGTTCCAGCCTGGGCAACAGAGTGAGATTCTGTCTCAAAAGAAGAAAAAGAAAGAACCTCACAGGGAGCCACCACCCCAGGTCAGTCCTCTACCCAAAGCTGCAAGAACAAATTCCCTCACAAAGCCTCACTCAGTCCTTGGACATCTCCAACCCCATCTCCTCCACATGCACACCCACACCCACATACACACACACCTGTGTGTCACACCTTCGACAGCAAAATCCCACAGGGTCATGAGTATCTCAGATGTTTGCTTCCCAGCTACACCCCCAAATAGAGGCCCACAAAGTCACCCAACACTAAGTCACCCTGTGGTGTGCACTCCTGCTAACCACCCCAAACCCCGCTGATAGAGAGTAGCAAACCCAGTAGGTAAGCATAGGCACCCAAGCATGCACACACATCCACAGACACTCCCACATGTGCCTACAACTTTGGAAACTGGCTTGAAATATCACTGAGTTCAGCTCCTCCTTCAAGACTAGAGACCTCTGATGCTCTCTCACAACTGATGGTTGTCTAGTCATTGGAGGTTCCTGCTTGCATGCACATTGTACGTGTGCTCACATGCACACACCCCCATTGATGCATGTTGCTTGTCTAGTCATCGGTCTCCTCCCTTCCACATCCCTCCTTGCCCTGATCTGATCCAGCATAGTGCTGTCTGATTCATCTATCCAAGACTCAGCCTTCCATGTGTCTCTCTGCCGCTCCAACACCCAACATGGCTCCCTATTGCCCTCTAAGATAAAGTCCAAGTGCTTCACACCACCGTTCCTCCCTCCAGTCCTTCAGTGGCTTCCCCAACTTTATAGGACCCCAGTAGCCTTATTGAGGACATTCATGCTGTCCCACAAGCCAGCCCTTGAATCCCCTTCACAAGTTGTCAAGACTTCCTTTGAGGTTCCGGTGATAAGAACTTGTTACCTCCTGAGCTAACCCATTTAATTTCATTACAGGCAACTGCAGCTCTTTGAGCTTAACTAGTGAAGGCCATCCAACCTGGTCCAACTTCTGCTGTTTCTTGGAAGTTTTCTGTAATCTCTTGCGCCATGGTTCTGCCTTCAACATTCCTTGTCTTCATTCGAGCTGTTGTTTCACGTCTGAGGCCTCATAGGGATGAGGTGCCTGGAATAGCACTCGTGCTGAGTAACTGGGTGTCTATTGATGGTACATATCTACATGCACATTCATGTCCAGATGTGTGCAGTCTGTCCCTTGCGTTCTGGGTACACACAGTGTCGGAGATCATTTCAGAAAGCCCCGCTATGCCTGCTCTTTGCCACGATGTTTGGGGACCATGGCCGTGGGACAAAAGTGGTCTGAATTCCCCATTTCCATTCCAAACTCCCTTCAGGAGGACAAGCGAAGCTCAGGGAGGGTTGAGAGGTCCCTTCTCTGCTCTTCTGTAGTCCCCAAACTGTCACAGCACCAATGAGTTTTGTGAAGTGATTGCAACACCCCCCCGCCCCACTCTCTGGCTCTTCCCTCATTATTTTCTCCCTAGCACATATGCCCTTCTACAGGCTCGGTCACTTGCTTATTTATTTTAGTTCCATTCTGTCTCTCTCTTCTCAAATGTGAGCTCCTTGAGGACAGAGATTCCTAGTTCCTAAAATGGTGCTTGGCACACAAGGTTCACTGTCTGCAGGTTGAATGGAGGTAGCAGATTTCTTACCTACCCTGGACAGTGAGCTCTAGGAAGGCAAAGTCCACACCGCAGACCTGCCTGCCCAGGACCATGTGGCGGCACAATAGGAGCTCAAGTCCATGTTTATTGGCTGAATGATCAGGGACCCTGAACAGCATTTCTTTCTTTTGGTTAAAAAAAAAAAAAGTTGAGGCCAGGCTCGGTGGCGCACCCCTGTAAACCCAGCACTTGGGGAGACCGGGGTTGGGTGGATCACCTTAGGTCGGGAGTTCAAGACCAGCCTGACCAACATGGAGAAACCCTAACTCTGCTAAAAATACAAAATTAGCCCAGCATGGTGGTACATGCGTGTAATCTCAGCTACTTGGGAAGCTGAGGCAAGAGAATCGCTTGAACCTGGGAGGTGGAGATTGTGGTGAGCCAAGATCATGCCACTGCACTCCAGCCTGGGCAACAAGAGCGAAACTCCGTCTCAAAAATAAATAAATAAATAAATAAAATTTTGAGACAGGGATCTCACTTTGTTTCCCAGGCCTGTCTCAAACTCCTGGCCTTAAGTGATTTACCCTTCACAGCCTCCTGAGTAGCTGGGATTACAGGTGCGTGCTACCATGCCTAGCCCTGTGAGCAGCGTTCCCTTCCATTGGGGGAGCACATCGAGGGCTGCCTTTGGGCACAGCCACAGGAGGATGGGAGAGAGGCCAGACGCAGAGAAGAGGATACCCAGGCTCGCTCTCTAATGGGGTCTGCACACTCACCCAGCTCTGGGACGGACAGGTCCTCTGGCTGACCAAACTGCGGCCTTGAGGGGTGGGCATGAGTGAAGGGTAGGCATCATAGCAGGCTTCTCAGGTGTCCCGGGAGAGGGAGGAGGAGCTGACGGGCATGGCTCAGAGGGGATAGAGAGAGAGCAGGACTGCTCACATTTTCGCACCCCCAGCTGACTAGGGAGGCGACCCCTTTCTGACTCTTTTGAATAGGGTGCTTTGGGCTTCACTCACCCTCCCTGACCCCATTTACCTCCAGCTGAAAAATGGAGCAAATAATAGTACCTGCTTATAAGCAGAGCCCAGAGTGGACCCTCAAAAGTTCTCAATCATTGTGAGGATATCAATGATGATGACGATGATGAAAAAATAAATAGAATGAAACAGGGGACCTGGCCTCTCACTTCCCAGTCCCATTGATTGTCTCAGACTTTTTCTGGCTTTGGGTTAAAGGAAACAGGATATCACGGGCCTTAGGGGAGCTGAAGGCTGGATGGGGACTCAGGGGTCCAGAGAGAGGAGACAGCTGAGCCCATGGGAGGAAGGGCCCTTTTTCTTTCAAGAGGAAGAAGACCCTGCAGCTGAATCAGCCCCTCCTTGTCCCCCTGCCGCCAGGCATTATGGGCATGGCAGGGGCACAGAGGGTGGCGGCATCAGGACAGGGCTGGCTACCATGTCGGGAGCTTGGGGTGGCCCATTGCTGTCATTCCATTGCTCTGGGCAGAGCATGTCCTTGTCCTGGATGGCCCAGGAACAGTGAGGAAGCACCTGGGACAAGGAGTCAAGAGACCCAAACTCCAGCCCAGGCCCCGCTCCTCGCTTACCTCCGGGACAGTCACGCCCGGTGGCTGAGCCTCAGCTTCCTCCTGCGGCAAATGGGAGAAGTGGATGAGGTGGGCTCTGACGCCACCCCACAGGCCGGCTGTGGCTCTCTAGAGAAAGAGAAGCGAAGCCCCTTGGCACGGTGCGTGGCACATAGCAGGTGCTTGGCAGATATGGGGACTCCCACTTGTTTGAAGTGTCCTCTGAGGAAAGGAAGGGCAGGGTTCCCTTCACACTCCACCTGCCCTGGCTTCTGCCAACAAGAGCATCCTTCTCCAGGGAGCCAGAGGCGGAGAGTGAGGTATGGGTTGGCCTCCTGGGCTGCCCCCTGCCCCTTAGCCACTTCCATCCCACCCCCAACTTTGGCTGCCTCCAACGTCCTGCCTTCCCCCTTCCTCCCCCAACTCAGAGTCACCAGCTGAGCTTTGATTTTCTTCGAGAGGCTCCTGCTGACTTTCTGCCCTCCCCTCTGAGTCCCGGCCCTCAGAGATGGCGGCTGGCAGGGGCACCAATGGGGGTTCCCGCCAACCTCCTCTCAGACCTTGGCTCTCTGGAGTCTTCTCAGGTGGTTTCACCGCTGGGCAAAGCCCAAGTCCTCAGCTGGTTTGTTCTAGAATTTTGAGTTTCTTCAGTGCTCAAGCCTGTGTACTCCAGGGGTATGAAAGCCCCACCATTCCAGCACTGAGCTCTGGGCCCCACACAGAGACCCTGCCCCTCCCTACTCCCAGAGCTCCCAGGTTCCTGCTCAAGAAAAGGTCGGGATCCATAAAGAGGCAGCCCACAGCCTCCTATGTGGGGGATAGACCATTTTAAATAGGTAACTTGCAAATAGCATGGGCAGCTGAAGGGGCAGCCATCTGCCTGCTGGAGCCGGGGAGGGCACAACTGGGCTGAGACTGGAAGTATGAGCTGGCATTTGCCCATCATACAGTGGCAAAGAAGAAGAGGTCATTTGAGGCCTGGGAAAGCACAGCAAAATGTGTGTTCTGGGACTCCCCACCTCCCCAAGGTCCAGGGCTGTGCAAACACAGCAGGGGACCCTGGAGCCTCAGGCAGAGGCTGGGCAGGGGAAGCCTTTGTGGGCCGTGCCCTGGGGTCCAGCAGCAAATGCACAATGAGGCCGCCCCTAAACAGTGTGGACTCCAGGACAAGAGTGCAATTGGAGGGCCACCATCCAGCTAAACACCACCAAACACATTCTTTCCACTTTCTTTAACAATACACCTTCATAACAACAATTTTTGTTTTGTTTGTTTTGTTTTGTTTTGTTTTGTGAGATGGAATCTCGCTCTGTGTCCCAGGCTGGAGTGCAGTGGCACAATCTCAGCTCCCTGCAACCTCCGCCTTCCAGGTTCAAGCGATTCTCCTGCCTCAGCCTCCCAAGTAGCTGAGATTACAGATGGGCATCACCACACCTGGCTAATTTTTGTATTTTTAGTAGTGAAGGGATTTCACCATGTTGGCCAGGCTGGTCTGGAACTCCTAACCTCAAGTGATCTGCCCACCTGAGCCTCCCAAAGTGCTGGGATTACAGGTGTGAGCCACTGCACCCAGACAACACTTTTTTTTTTTTTTTTTTTTTGAGACCGAGTCTTGCTCTTTCACCAGGCTGGAGTGCAATGGCGAAATCTCGGCTCACTGCAACCTCTGCCTCCTGGGTTCTAGCGATTCTCCTGCCTCAGCCTCCCAAGTAGCTGGGACTACAGGTGCGTGCCACCACGCCCAGCTAATTTTTTGTATTTTTTAGTAGAGACAGGGTTTCACCATGACCAGGATGGTCTCAATCTCCTGACCTCATGATTCACCTGCCTCGGCCTCCCAAAGTACTGGAATTACAGGTGTGAGCCACCGTGTCTGGCCAACAACATTTTTTAAATTGCATAAAGCCATGGTTTTTATAGTTAAATATAATGTGATTAAAATATTCTAATTTATTCAAAAAAGGTCGAATATAAATTGTAACTAATGAATATTAAAATAGAAAATTAAGATTATTTAATTGAATCTAATTTATTTATTTATTTATTGGTCTTACTGTGTTGCCCAGGCTGGAGGGCAGTGGCACGATGATAGCTCACTGCAGCCTCAAGCCTTTCCGCCTCCGTTTCCTGAGTAGCTGGGGCTATAGGAGTGCACCACCACTCCTAGCTTTTTTTTTTTTTTGTAGAGACAGGGGTCTTGCTTTGTTGTCCAGGCTGGTTTTCAACCCCTGGTTTCAAGCAGTCCTCCCGCCTCTGCCTCACAAAGTACTGGAATTACATGCATGAGCCACCTTGTCTATCCTGAATCTAAATGTTTTATTTAAAATTTTGTAAATCTAAATATTATGATATATTTTGATAAAATATAATGCTTTGTAATTTTAGCATTACTGTCCATTGAATTGCCAATGTAAAGAGTTACTATCCAGTTTCATGCATGTTCCATCTAGACCTGCCTTTATACAAATTAAGAATCAGGCCGGGCACCGTGGCTCACGCCTGTAATCCCAGCACTTCGGGAGGCTGAAGCGGGCAAATCACGAGGTCAGGAAGTTGAGGCCATCCTGGCCAACATGGTGAAACCCCATCTCTACTAAAAATACAAAAATGAGCTGGGCGTAGTGGGGCACACCTGTAGCCCCAGCTACTCAGGAGGCTGAGGCAGGAGAATCGCTTGAACCCGGGAGGTGGAGGTTGCAGTGAGCCGAGATCATGCCACTGCTGCACTCCAGCCTAGCAACAGAGTGAGACTCTGTCTCAAAAAAAAAGAAAAAAAATTACATGAATTATTTAGCAGAGCTAAGTGTTTCTCATCTGCCACGTGCACTCATTTGAATACTACACTAATTGATGAGTACCTCTGGTACTCATAAAGAACCAGGATGCTCCACACTACAAGGAGATTTGATGTAAGAATCCCTTTCTTTATTCTTGAATGTTTTCTTAAATATTAATAATCTATTAATATTTAAGTGCATGTACACTATTTGAAAGAAATACTCTAACAAGTATATTTTTTCTTTCATATACTATGTTTTTGTCATTAGGATGGAGCCGTGACTTCCAAGCTTCTTATGTGGCAGACTGGAAACCAGAAGTTATGCTCCCCATTGATTTTTCATTTCGCCCCGGCGCTGGTGCAAAGTCCATCTCTGCCACTGGCACGCAGATGCAGTTCCTTTCTATTTCAAAGTCTTAGAGCAAGAAACCCCTGACTGGGGCCCAACTGCCATAGTGACATAAGTGTGGAGCAGAAGTTTCAAGTTGTGGGTTGCACTTGGTACTGGAGCCTGCGTGACCTCGGTTGTCATGGGTTCTCCAGCAAAGGAAGTGTTATATCCATGTCACGAGGGACCTGGGGCAGGGATTCCTCTTGATGGCTCTGGAAGCAGTATTGCTTTGAAGGGCATTCAGCAGAGAAGTGACATGGTGAGACTCTCATG
This sequence comes from Cheracebus regulus, assembly GCA_963574635.1. NCBI lineage: Eukaryota > Metazoa > Chordata > Mammalia > Primates > Pitheciidae > Cheracebus > Cheracebus regulus. Next base: position 81,406 of record CAUYQU010068716.1, on the reverse strand, counting down.
TTAGAGAGATCACTGAGGCAGCACATCAGAGGGCAGTGAGGAGCTGGGGACCTCTCACGGGGAATTGTCAAAGTAATTTCTGGATGAGAAAGTTAGAAGCCTGGACTAGAGAATTAGATGTGAGTACAGAAAAACCACAAGAGGTTAAGAGAGAGATTTAGGAAGCAAGACTCTTGTTCTGGACCCCATACTGTTTAGGAGTGGTTTGTTTCATTGCTCATGCTTTTTCCATGCTTTCTAGAAGCTTCTCCCCAAGGTTGGGGCTAGGGGCAAGGCACAGACAAATAATCATTCAGCTAAAGTAAGAGAGGTTCAGAATCAAGGACAAAAGGTGCTATGGACCAACCCAGTCTTGGGCTACCCCAGCAGTTAGCAACTAAGAGGAGGCGGGGCTTGGCAGACCCTCTCCATGGAGCCTGTGCCTTTAAGTGCAGAGAGGGCTCTGGGTTGGACTTCAGGGGCGCTGCTCTGGGATGGGTGCAATGTGGAGGACAGGCTAGGGGCTGGGGCCAGGGAGGAGCACCAAGGGCCAGAAGCAGGGCCTGCTTGGTTTGGGGCCGAGGGCCCGAAGGCATCAGGCTGGACAAGATGACCTCACAGGGAGCCCTTCCAGCCTCAGGCTCTTTCCCCCGATGGCAAGGGCTAACCCTCTGCCTGCACCCCCCACAGTCCACCATGTCTACACCTGGCGGATCCAGCAGATGGTTATCTCCCTTCCCCCACCCCACGCCTCCACCCAGCCCCGCCTGTTCGTCTGCCAGTCTGCCACTCCTGGCCTTTCATCTCGTGCCACGGCAGCCAGCCCGATGCTGCAATCCTCCGCCCCCCGGCTGTCCGGCTTCACAGCCTCTCCTGGGCTTGGGCCCCACAGGAGCTGGAAACCTGGGACCCCGGGACTTTGGCCTCCTGCTGCAGACCGGCCCATGAGGGTCTGGGGGGCATGGCCCCTCCTCAGCCTGCAAACACGCACACACAGGCACACCTTCTCAGGGTCACATGAGCACACAACTTGAGGGTCACCCCCACAGTCCTTTCTTGCCTGGGCGGCCTCCCTCCATCACCCCCCCAACCTTGGGACTCATCCTGTCTCCAGAGCCCTTTTTCTGCCCTGTCCTTTCTGACTTGAAGCCCAGGCAGCCATGGGGAGGCAGTGAGGCCGCAGGAGGAGACTCGGCAATCGGAGGCACCGATGCTGCCGGTGAAAGCGCCATGGTCTTTACCCAAATCTTCTCCTTTTCCTGGGATTGGCAGAGGCAGGCCAGCACTGAGGCAAGGGGACACATGGCAAGTGAGGATGACCAGCCACTCAGGTGAACTGGCTGCCACCCCAGGCATCGGCCCTCTTCCAGCCCCAGCCCCATTCCCAGGGCCTCAGGTAAAGTACAGGCTGAGACCAGCTGGCACTGGAGGGGAGGGGGCCAGGATAAGTTCTCTGTGCTGCTGGTGATGGCTGCCACCCGCCAGGGGGCTGGGAGAGAAGCAGATGATGCTTTGATGAGGCACAGATGCTGAGGCCGTAGCTCAGAGTTGCCCTTTAGGGCTTGCTGTGAAGGAGGCATGGAGGAGGCAGAAATGGCTGGAATTTGGCCTCCTCCTCTGCCTCGGGGGGTAAGTCCTAGCCATGGCAGAAAAGAGCAAAGCCACATCCAGCAGAGGAGGGCAGAGGCTTTGTCCAAAAACCCCCACCTCAGTCCCACCCCCAGCCTTGGGCACAGACAGTTGGGCCCGGCCTGAGCTCTGCTGGCCACGGGCATCCAGGAGCCAGGCCGGCATGTGTGGGTGCACACTGCCCAGGCTGGGGGCTCTCAGGGCAGACACCAAGGCTTCCACACCTTTCTACCTGCTTCGCCACAGTGTTAGAAAGCCCTGCCCACTGCCAATTACAGCCAGGCGACTTTCCGGAAGCCCTGGTTCACTTCATTCACAGCCCGTTACCATGTACCTACTGCGTTCTCAGAGCTTCACAGGGACAGGAGGACACAGGGAACGTTGTCATCACCCCCAACCGTTTGTGGGTCACGGAAACCAAAACAAAGACAGTCTGAGGGGGGCCCCTGGGGGCTGGGAGTTCCTCAAAGCCACCCAGAGGAGGTGTGGCTGGAGGAGAGAACAGAGGACAGGCAGGGATTAGGGAAGAGGAGACCCACTACAGCAAGAGAGGGGCTGCCAACAAGTCACAAGAGGCCGAGGGTGAGTGGATGTGCTGACCACCAGCTCCAGACCCACAGCCTGGGGGAAAGTGGCAGGAATGAGGAAGGTGTACCTGCAGAGAAGGGGCAGAAGAATCACTCCTGGGTTTGGAGAGGCCTTGGGGAAGGAGTGAAGGGAGATTCAGAGTTGACTCTTTCTTTTACTACACTGTTGAATCTCATACAAGAATGTACTACTCGTGGCATTAAAAAAAATGATGAATGATGAAATCTAAATTGTGTTGAGTTTAGTTAATAATAGTGTACTGTTTCTTTTTTTTTTTTTTTTTAAGTCAGGGTCTCACTCTGTTGCCCAGGCTGGAGAGCAGTGGCACGATCATAGCTCACTGCAGCCTCAAACTCCTGAGCTCAAATAATTCTGTCTTAGCCTCCCAAGTAGCTGAAATAACAGGCATGTGCCACCACATCCGGCTAATTTTATATTTTTTTAAATTTTTATTTGAGATGGAGTCTTGCTCTGTCACCCAGGCTGGAGTGCAGTGGCGCAATCTCAGCTCACTGCAACCTCTACCTCCCGGGTTCAGGTGATTCTCCTGCCTCAGCCTCCAGAGTAGCTGGAACTACAGGCGTATGCCACCACGGCCGGCTAGTTTTTAGTAGAGATGGAGTTTCACCGTGTTAGCTAGGATGGTCTCAATCTCCTGACATTGTGATCTGCCTTCCTTAGCCTCCCAAAGTGCTGGGATTACAGGCATGACCCATCTTGCCCAGCCAATTTTTAAATTTTTTTTTATAGAGACAGGGTCTCCCTCTGTTGCCCAGGCTAGTCTCAAACTCCTGGGCTCAAGCGATCTTCCTGCCTCAGACCTCCCAAAGTGCTGGAGTTATAGGTGTGAGCCACCGTGCCTGGCCCAGTGTTTGTTTTTTAGCTATGACAAGTGTACTTTGGTGATTTAGGATGTAAACAACAGAAGAAACTGGGTGAGGGGTGTATGGAAATTCTCCATTTGCAACTTTTCTGTACACCTAAAACTATTCTAAAATTAAAATGTAGGCATTAAAAATATATAATAAACACAAAAAAATGCCTTCCTGAAAGTGCTGCCTCCAAGAAAGCCATGTGGTTACCTGACACAGTGGTGGCTGGCATGGCCTGACAGGGAGGCCACAGAGGGAACAGACCACCTGCAGGAGAGGGGGTCATGTTACAGAACGCAGGTTGGTGGGGACAGTCTCAATGCTTCACCAGTGGGCACCAGGGAGATTTTTCTTGATGTGTCAAAGAAATTCTAGGCGATTGGCAAGCCAAGCTGATAACCAGCCAATCCATACAGTGTGATGGGATTATGGCGGCAAAATTCAGGAGCTGTGAGAGCTTGAAGCAGGGACCCTAACGCAGACATGGGGATACCGTCTCATGCCCGAAGGATGAGTAGGTGACAGGGGAGAAGGGAGGAAGATCTGCCCTTAGCTCCTTCTGGAAGGGTGAGGGGTGAGAGCTGTGGGATGTGGGGCTCAGGGGAATGGCAGCTCAGGCCCATGGACAGAATCTGGAGTTCAGAGTCAAGCAAACCTTTGGAAGCCCAGACTCCTTACTCACTGTGTCCTTGGGAAAGTCACTTCAGCTCTTGGGGCCTCAGTCTCCTCATCCATAAAATGGAGATGATCACTCTATCTGTCCTACCTGGCTCCCAGAATTGTAAGCGTCACATGAGACAGTTATCATGAAAGGGCTTGACATGGGGTAGAATCACTCTGGAAAAATGAGCCTAATATCCATAGTGAGCTTAATGGTGGGCACACCGTCTCTGTCCCATACCAGAGTCAACTGTGACCGTCCACAGTCCTGCATGCAGAGCTCAGAAGAGCTCCTGCAGCCAGGGCCTCCCCAGGAGCAGCCGCACTCTGCATCATTGCTGGGGGCAGATGCCAGGCCCTTCCTGAGCCCCCGGGAGATGGGCCAGAGTCCCCCCATGGTGGGTGGAGGGCAGGCAGCGGGGGCCTGGGAGAGCTGGCTGCCAGGGCTGGGAAGATGCTGAGGTGAAGATGGAGGTATCTGTGAGGGCTCGAGCCCAGGGGGGAAAAAATTCTTGCTGGAGCTGTATAATTAAAATCCTATTAAGCGGCGCCTGGCAGTCTCCTATCAACCCCCACCGAGGCTCCACCGACGAACCCTTGTAGCAGCTGGGGCACCCCGCTCTCTGGGCAGCGGCTTTGGGTCTGGCTTGTCTGGGGGGGGTGTGGGGGGCCAGGCCGGCTTTGGGCAGAGCCAGGGTGGGCCAGGGTGTCACAGGGAGAGGAAGGCAGTCAAGGCTCCGGTCCAGCCTGCATCTGGGCGCTGGCACCCCTGCCATCCTCCCCTCTGCCCCGAGAGCACTGAACGTCCTTCTTCTGCCCCCTCAGCCCCCAGCCCAGGGCTAAGGCACTGGCTTTCTGGCTTCCCATCTGCCCTCCTCCACTTCTCTCCAGGGCTCTCAGCTCGCTTCTCTGGGCCCTAGAAGGCAGCTCCTCTGAGCTCTGGCTGAGCTGGAGCAGCTGTCTGAGGAGACACCTGTGCACCCCGCTCTCTGGGCACTGGGTTGAGGCTGGTTTGGCTTGGCAGAGCCAGGAGGGCCAGGGTGGGCACCAGGGAGGGGAGGGCAGCCCATCTGAGGTGACTGTCTAAGGCAGCGTCCCTTTCTTCTCCTCTCCTTAGGGTGCAGGTGGCCCTGTTCCAGGCAGTCTGCCAAGACTCCCCGACCCCAACCCTGTTTTCCCTTTTCCCTGTGCCCCTCCCTCAAAATTCACTCAGTCTGCACGCTGCTGCCTTGCCTTATGTCTCTATCCTGAGCACATTGGTGTCTTGGCTCCCCCACCAGAATGATTCCTGCCTCCCCCATCACTCTGGGGGCTTCCTGCAAACACTGTGAGTTCCATGAGCCCGAGAATGGATTGGGCTCCCTACAGGAGGGGCCCTGTCCAGAGAGGCATGGTGTCCAGGCAAAGCACCAGAGTCCTGGGCAGGAGGAGGGGGCCTGGGCCCAGGGGCTCCCCACCCATACCCTCTGAGTGGCCTGCAGAAGGGATTCCAAAGCAGGGCTGATGTAATGGGGGCGGGTGGAGAATGAAGAATGGAGGAGCTGGCTGGGCCCTGGCCCTCACCCTCTGAAGAAAGAGTCCTAGCACCCCAAAGGATTTCCTGGTCTGCCCCCAGCCTCAGCCCCTGCCCCTCAGCGCTGCCCTGGGGCCTAACATGGGGATGGATGCTGTAATTCCCTCAGAGGGGCATGGGGGCCTGACGTAATCCCACCCCACCCCCCGAGATGCCAGCCCAGGATGATGATGTTGGGTGGGAGTGGAGGGAGGAGCAGGCAGACAGTCTCAAACACCAGCTGGTGCAGGTGGCCTGGCCCCGTGCGCATTCCCTAGAGCTTCCTGGTCTCCCTCCTGATCAAGGGGCTGGAGATAGTTGAGAGGTCCTAGGGCCATAGTCCCCACCCCAACACCAGACTGGTCGGGACCAGCTCACAATGGATGGGGAGGCTTTCCTGGATTCCCTGTGGCCTCTAGGGGAGAGGGTTTCCCTCCCCTCTCACAATCCCCCGAGGATCTCAAAGGACTGTCAGGACCACGGCTCACTGCCCCTCTACCTCTCCACCAGATTCTGCCAGTTTCTCGGGGACCACTTCACAGCCCAGGATGCCCTTCACCATCCAGAGGGACTCCCTTCCGGCAGGTCTCTGGTCCTTGTAACTGAAGAAATGAACTCAGCTCATCTTTCAGCCTGAGGAGGAGGGAAAGTGGGAAGGGGAGACCCCACCCTCACCCCTCGATTGTCACTGAGTCTTCACGCTGTTGTCTTTCTCTGTGTCTCTATCCTGAGCACATTAGTGTCTTGTCTCCCCCATCAGACTGGTTCTTGCCTCCCCTATCGCTCTGGGGGAGTCACTGTAAGCACTATGAGTTCCATGAGTTCCTCATTCTGGCCTTCCAGCATCAGCTTGGCATCTCAAGGAGTCAAAAGGCAATGGTTCAAGTCTGGACTCTGCTGCTAACCGGCTCCATGGCCTTGGCAGCCATCACACCCCATTTCATCATCTTGATGGATTTATGGGTGTAGAGATGCACTCATCTCCCCATCCCCCGATGCTGCTTTCCCTACTCCCTCCTGAGGAGAGTGTGGGATTACAGTTAGCCACTCCCCATGCACGCCCATCCCACCAGGTACCTACCCAACTCTTGGCCATTTCATTTCAACAAGCATTTATGAAGCACACACTCTGTGGCAGTGATGGGCAAAACCAGGACTGTGGCCATTGCACTAGCTCCCCACTCAGGTCACTTAGGGGAGGCATGAGACCAGAAATCAAAACAAGTCCACTTGGCAGAAACATAGAGATTGCTGGATGCTCCCTGCAGATTTATGCAAACGTGAATGCAAATGAACCAAGGAGGGACAGGGCAGTTTGTGGACCAAATTAGTTTCTGAGTATACATTTGATGTAATGTTCAAACTGGAAGAGACTTTGGCAATGACGAAACTGAGGTGAAACTGAGGCCCAGGGAGAGAAAATGCCTCACCCAAGGCCTGTAGCACACAGGTAACACACCAGGACCCAGGCAGAGCTCTGTCACCAAACCAAACAGAGGAACTGGGCCTTCTTGGGGGCTGGGGGCATTTTCCAAACTCCCCCAGAGTGGGGACAGCCAAGAGCACTGTAGCCACCTAGGCTGCATGAGACTGAGCCCCGACACAACGACACCCGCGCCTCGAGTCAGTTCTGGAGCAGACACGTCCCTGCCTTAGAGGCCTGGCATTTTAGGTGGGGAGTGGGCAGGAGCCCCCAGACAGCAACACAAGGCCCGGGAGCCATGTCCCAGGAAGGTGTGAGCTTTGCTGCTTGCCGATGAGGGCCGGGGAAAGAGACTCACTCTGGTGGCAGGGACTCAGGAGGGTTTCCTACAGGCGAGGTGGATATGGACAGAGGCAAGGCTCATCCTGGATCTCCTGGGAGCGGGTTGGCTTAGTACTGTTCTTCTGTGCAGGTTCAACAACACGGACTCCTTTACCCTTGTCAAGGCCACTGTTCTGGTCCAGGCGCCTCACTGGAGAACAGGAGGCTCAGAGAAAAGCAGTGACGCCCCCACTGAGTCCTGCCACAGCCAGGTCCCCTGCCTTTGCCCTCTCCTTTCCAAATCGCATCAGGTGGCCCTGGCCACAGACAAGGAGTCGCCAGGCCTAGAAGGCTCTGAAAGGCCGGTTGAGGAGACAAGGTGGAGCAGAAGGGAGGGGCAGGAGTCAGGCTCTGAGTCCTGGTTCCCTCTGCTTCCTGACATCTCCCCATCCCCCTGGAAGCTCTCCACTTAGATCTCAGTTGAGACCCGCACAGCTGCAAGGGCAAAAGCTCAGCTAGTGGTGGCCGCCCACCTGGACCAAAGCTGTGGTGATGTCACCTTCGGTTTTCCAAAATGTGGGATCTTCTCTGATGACAAAGTCCATGGGCGTTTCATTCCATGTTGAGGACAGTGTGGAGGGAAAGGCTGTGGGGTGGAGGCCAGAGATGCCCCACTAACCCCAGAGAAGGAACCAGAAGTCTGGACAGGGCAGAATGCCTGCTCCTGGGTTAGTTGCTTATCTCAAAGGCCCTCATCCACAAAAGTGCGAAGTTCTTCCTGAAGTCTGCCCTCCATCTCTCGTGCTGCAGTTTCAACTCCTGTATGTTTGTAAAGTCATTAATGCTGAAAAACTCAACTAATAACCAGGTTAAGTTTTTCTCTCCCATCATGGGCCCAGCACTCCATCTGTCAATAGGAGCCATAAGGGAAAGTTACCCTAAGCTCCCAGCACATTTTCCCCGTACAGCTCCGGTCCTTCTCATCCACTCCCCACTCCCTAGGCTTCCCCTTTCCCTCGGGAGTCCTGATTTCATTGACTGTGTTCTCCAAATTCTCTGCTTGTCCCTCCGCACTGTGTGATCCCAATGGGACAAACCATTTCTCTCTCTGGACCTCAGTTTCCCAGTCTGTAAACAAAGGGGCATTCTTCCCCTTTGCTGGGGGGTGTCTCAAAGATCTCACAGCCCACCAAGCCCCAGCTGACTGAGTCAAACAGGGTCAAGGAGCTGGCCTTGCTCCCAGACCACAGAAGGAAGCCTCTGCTTTCCCGAGGAGAAGCTGAGGTTCAGGGTTTCTCTCTGGTCCCAGAGGGCAGGGCTGTCCCAGCTGACAACATCAGCTCGGCGCCCTCCCAAGCCGTGCCAGTGTCAGCATCCTCCTCTCACCCCACCCCACCATATCCTAGCCTCACTCAGGGTGACAGCATTGCCAGCCCCTGCCCACAGCAGGGGCCTCTGGCAAGCCGGTGAGCAAACAGGTGGGGGTCCCTCCACTCCCCAGGTCCTATTACCTGAAGTGCCACCGCCCTGACTCTATAGTAATTGGGGGGCTCATTTGCATTTTGCCTATGTGTGATTTCAGAGCGGCACCCTGCCCACCCCTTCCTAGGGACTCGGCAGCTGTTTGCCCAAACCCACAGCTTCCTTCTAAGGGAAGGAGAGAAGAGCTGGGGGAAGGCAGGAAGTGGGAGCTGGGGATGGGCACTGGGCCCCCAGGTCCTCCAAGGAAAAGGAATCTTGGCAGGGCCCCGGGACCTTGTGCCAGTGCTGGCTTGGGAGCCAGGGTGGGGACGGAGGGGGTGACGTCCTCCACCGCCCCAGTCTCAGTTTCCTCATCTGTAAACTGGGGCTAATGACACTTAACGAGCGAGGGGGGTGGGGGGCATGTAATTAGCTCCTGCTGGCTCTGGACTTTGAAGTGGGGTGGAGGAGGGGGCGGCTGGGTGGGGTGCAGGTGGGACAGAGGTGGAGGCCCAGGTGCACTGGCCTGCAGTGGGGAGGTGCATGTCCCAGGGATCCTCTTCCATCTGGGGGAGATAAAAAGCTGAGATCACACACCTAAGGGAGGCCCTGGAGAGCAGGGGGAAGACAAGTGAATCCAAGGCCTGGGGCACAGAGATCCCCAGGTGTGAAGAGAAAGTGCCCAGACCACCTGAGAAAGGAGCTGGTGCCCCCATGCCCTCTACTAGGGTGGGGCTGCTGGGGTGAGGGCCGAGGGAGTGGGATCCAGAGCCAGGAGCTCTCTCGCACTGTGCTTCTTGTATCCCGTGACCCACGGTGGCTTGGCACACACCTGGGCACACATAGGGCATGTCTCCATGGGCCGAGGCAACAGCTCCTGCACAGAGGCCCATGAAATAGAACAGGGATGGCGGGAAGGAGGAGGTTATAGGGACTGAACCCAGAGAGGTGAGGACAGGAGGGAGGGAGCCACCACCTCCCACGCCCTTGGCCTTTCCGCTCGCCCCACGACGTCAGGGCTGAGTCACTGGGAGAGGCTGCTGTCCAGCAGGGGTGGGAGGACCCTGGGGACCAAGGCCTGGACACCATCCCGGGACAGGCAGTGTGTGGGGCACCTTTGGCCCGGTTGGCGCTGTCCAAAGGATGCAGGCTTGAGCCAATCATCCACAGCCCAGCCACCCACGCCCGGTGGGCAGAGCTTTGGACATGCCCAGGAGGCCCCAAAGGGCCATCTGGGAGAGTCAAGAAGTCATCTCTGGCATCCCCCTGCCTCTGGACAGATTGACAATGAAACCATCCAAGATACACCAAAATATATTGAGACCTCCTTCTTGATGTCAAACCATGAGTTGCCTTATTGCAAGCTCCACCCATTGGTTCTTCATCCGGGGTAAAGACCAGGTGGTCACTCTCTTCCTGGGACCCCTCTCTCTCCCATCATGCATTCTCTCTCCAGCTCTTTTTCCAATAGGTGGTGCCTGGAGGTGGTTGAGCGTGGCAAATGGGCGGATTAAATATGCTCCACCCACTCTTACCCAAAGCGTAAGACCCCAGGATTAGCTACCCAGTGATTTGTTTGGTGGAGCCCATAAATACATGTGCTAATTTGGTCTCCTGAATAGGAAGAACTGTTCATTCATTCATTCATTCATTCCACAAATACGCATTGATACCTACTAGGCATCAGGCACTGTTGTAGGCATGGGGATATGGCAGGAGAGAAGATGGGCAGGAGCCCAGCTCAGAAGGTTCCATCTCTAGCCAGAACAAGAGTGTGGGGAAGGGGCCACAGCCCTTCAGAGACAGAGGGGACTGTTTCCAGAAGAGCCCTCAGAGGAGGAAGAATGCGGCTGTCCCGGGAAGCCCTGGGTGGAGGCTGCACCTGCCATAAATCCCAGAGACCCATCCATGGAGGTCCTCTGAGACTGGGACACCACTTCCCCACTGGTCGCCATGGCCCTGCTGAGCCTGGGACTCGCCAGCTGGAACACCTGGAACAACTGATGTGGTGTTCCACCCGCTGCTCCACACTCCCACCCCAAGTGTGCTGTGGAGGGCGGCAGGCCAGAAGAACAGGAGGCCGGTCTGTCCAGCTTCGTAAGCCTCCTTCAAAACCAGGCTTTTTTCTGTGTTTTATGTTGACAGCCCTAAGATGTCCGAGTGAGAGGAAGCTTCCCAAGTTCTCAGGAGCCAGCTTAGAAGCTCCTGAGAGCTGGGTATCGGGGCCTCAGCACACTTTCAAAATGGGCCCCTGGTCTGGGAAGGTGGAGGCATAGCACCCTGCTGGACTGAGCAGCCAGGGCCTGGGCTGCCCGCTTGCCTTGTCAAGGTCTGCAGAGTGTAAGGCCAGGACATTCTGACCTGTGGGGACTCCTGAGCCCACCCCTCTCCTCTGCGCCGCCCTCCTATACATGCTCCTCTCCACCCACTCAGCAGCTGGCTCCTCTGTCCGCGTGTCTCTGAATGGCACTGTCGCTGCTTTGTCTCTCTCCCCATGCGTCTGTGACCTCTTGGGTTCCTACTAGCTCTAGGGAGGAAAATCCTGGAAAGGGCTTTATTAGGTCAACGGACAGAACTGGAATATGAATGTATGGATGGTAGATGAAATAAAATATTCTATCAAAGCACATTTATGAAACCAACAACTCTACTGTGGTTAAGGATGAGAATATCCCTATTTTCAGGAAATACACACCGAAGCATTCAGTAGTCAAAGGCCATGATAGACGTAACTTACCCTCTAATTGTTCAGGTGGAAATCTGTATGTACATATATACGGATGTATATAGGGAAGGAATTATCAAAGTAAACGAGGTAACATGTTAACAATAGATCAGCCTGGGTGAAAGGCATAGGGCGCGCTTTGTGCCGTTTCTTTTTGCAGCTTCTGAAATCATTTTGCCCTCTTGCTCTGCTTTTCCCTGGACCCCTCCCTGATATAGCTCCCAGTGCTCCCCATGTCTTTTCCTCATTCACTCTTCCCTGCGACAGTGCCTGAGCCATCGCAGACACTCAGGGCATGTGCGGGCTGTGTGAGATGGACTCCTGTCTTTCTGTCTTTGCATCTGCGTCAACATCTCCATTCATTCATTCATTCATTCATTCACTCACTTGTGAGTAAGCACCCCATCACTCAGTTTGTATCCCCTTGGTAACCCTGGATCTCTGGGGGAGACAGGAGGATCCACTTACAGAGCATATCATGGTGGGTCTTGGTGCTTCTGAGAGAGTCTCTGGGCTGTACCTTGAAGTCCCTGACTCCTTGGGGGCTGTGTCAACATCTCCAGATCTTTGTCGCGCCTCTCTGTGGCATGGAAGTGGCCTGTGCCACAGGGCTTTGGTGGCTCCTGCCTCCTTGCCTCCCTCAACCTGCAAGAGGAGATTCTGCACCCCTTCGCCCCTGCTCCCTTAAAGGGCAGCCATGTTCCAAACCCAAGGCAATGGCTGCAGCCCTGGCCGGGGAAGCTGGGCTGGGGACCAAGGGTCTGGCCTAGGAAGGGCCTCTCTCTTTCCCACTTCTAACCCCTTCTATTCACCCCTGGGCCCAGCACAGTGCCTGGCATCCTTAGTCTGGTGAGGTGACATCACCAGGGCTCCCCCCACGCACACACACCCCACAGCAGCTGTGACTCCCGACTGCATCTCACCATCTCTTCTCTGCAACATCAAAGGCCCCAGCAGCAGCGTCCCCCTCCTCCCGGGCCTCGGGGGGTAATCAGAGCCAGGTATGTGTAAATGCTGGGCCTTCAAATAAATAAATACTGGAACACGCGGGGCCTCCCACCCCTCGCTGCTGCCCGGCGCCCTGGGCTGGGACCTAGGCATGGGGCCAGCCCCTGATGAGGTCCTGGGGACCGCCTGGAGCTGGAGGTGTGTGTGAAGAGTTTCGCGTGGGCTGAGGCCCGGCTTAACCTCAGCAGCATCAAAAAAGCTGTGGTGGGGGGAGGGGTGCATGCAGTGGGAGCTGTGTGGGGAGGGAGGGTCCCGAGGCAGGTGCCCCCCATCTCTCACAACCCCACCAGCCCTGCCTCACATGCCAGGCACCCCTCCTTCCACACCTTTGACTCCAAAGCCAGCCTTCCTCTTCCAACGAGGCCAGATTGCATCCCTCAACACTGAGGAGGAAGGAAATACAGGCAGTGACTGGAATTTCTGGAAGGAATCCCTTTGGCCAAACCAGGGCCCTGAAGGTTTCCATGGCAGGGGGCAGTGGGTGAGCTTGTACCCGGCACCTGTGGCCATCACTGCTTCCACAGGTGAGAAGAAGAAAGGACTATTTGGTGCCAGGGCTAAAAGAGAGGGTGGTCCCCTGGACCCCTTACAGGGCACACAGCTTTCCACTCCTTGTGGGCCAGTGGACATGCCAGGCGGGCAGCATGAGTGCAGGGCTCGAGGCTCCTGTCTCCCTCATCAGCTGTGTGACTTCTGGCCAGGCACTCAGCATCTCTGAGCTTCAAGTTTCTCATCTGTAAAGCTGTGCCCCTCGAGCTGCCTCTCCTACAGGGGAGCAGAAATGCTCAGTGAAGACCACCCAGATGAGGCTCTCTATAACCATCAAGCACAGCGTCCTCATGAGACTAAATGGAAGGCACCTCTATGGGGGGTCCCCATGAGTCTTTGACTCTCAGGGCCTGGCACAAGTAGGTACCAAAAACATGTTGTCTGGGTAATTGTTCTTGAAAAATACGAACGGATAAATGAATGTTTTAGCCTTGACTTCTTTTTTATTTTTTTTGAGACTCTCACTCTGTCGCCCAGGCTGGAGTGCAGTGGCACCAGTTCAGCTCACTGCAACCTCCGCCTCCTGAGTTCAAGCAGTTCTCCTGCCTCAGCCTCCCCAGTAGCTGAGATTACAGGTACTTGCCACCACGCCCGGCTGAGTTTTTGTACTTCTAGTAGAGATGGGGGTTTCACCATGTTAGCCAAGCTGGTCTCGAACTCCTGACCTCAAATGATCTGCCTGCCTCAGCCTCCCAAAGTGCTGAGATTACAGGTGTGAGCCACCGTGCCCAGCCTTAGACTTGACTTCTTGACTCTAAGTTTTTGGCCATGCCATCCTTGAATCCCCAGCTTTTTGGCCTAAGACCTTTAGAGAATCCTACGAAAGCTATGGATCCTCACCCCAGACACATGTACACACACAAGTGATTTCTGGGTTCACACCCCCAGGCCGGGGCCAGAGCTTCTGCCTTAATGTGGGTGCATACACCCCAACTCCTCAACTGTGAACACCCACTAGAGAAGCGCGTTCTCCATGCGGGAGCTTTACATGTATGATCTCTGATCCAGCAACCCCTAAAGGTGTTACCGTTCCCTTTTACAGATAAAGAAACTGAGGCCCAGAGACATGAAGGGGTTTGCAAGGATCTTAGCCAGGATGTGCTGGAGACGGGGTTTGCTCAGCATGTCTGACTCCAGAGGTCTCTGGGGCTTCAAAGCCTGCGCTTCTTCCAGGCTTTGCTCCCTTGGAGTTAAGATTCTGTCTCTAGGCCTTTGTGCCCCCAGTTGGGGCCCAACACATGATAGAACAAAATACATGTCTGGAATTTTCTGAGAGGGTGGTGAGTGGGCGGCCCCCAGGTGGAGGTGGACAGAGGCAGGCTGACAAATAGAGGGTAAATTAGAATGTGAGGCCCAGAAAGAATTTTCTGATGAGCTTTGACCCCATACTTGGGGCCAGAGGCAGAGGGTAGAGGGCAAAGGGCAGAGGTCAGGGAGTAGGAGGCAGGAGTGGGACAGTTTGGGAGGTAGGGAGAGGAGCACAGGGAGGCTCTGAGGCCACAGGGCAGGGATGCTTTCCCTGGGAGGGCTCCTGGGAGTAGGGTGGGTGCAGGTCACAGTGCCCTGAGTAGGCCAGAGCCAGCTGGGGTTGGGGAGCTTGTATACATGAGTCACATTCGCAGGCATGGATGAAGCGCTCGCTCACTATGCCCACATACTGTGCTAAGTGACTGAAACAATGGGCTCTGCTCCTCCGGAGTAAGAAAGAATGACTGTTGGATGCACTTCACAGAAAAGGAAAATGAAACACTTGCCCAAGGTGAGCCATCTAGTGAGTGGCCTCGCTAAGCAGAGTGTGCAGGAAACATTGTCAAAGAAATGGATGTGTGGTGGGATGGATGGTAGATGGGGATGGAGAAGCAAACATAGGTCTGACTCCCAAATTGAGCTCTTAACCTTTCCCTAATCCTGGGGTGCAGTAAGGAAGGGGGGGGCTAGAGTCTTCCAGGGTCCCCAAAGGAGAGGCACCCTGGCTGTTTTCCTTACCCCTTCTCACTCGGAATAAAATCAGAAGTCCCAGTCATAGACTATGAGGTTCTGTGCCACCTGATTCCACTCACCTCCTAGCGCCCTCCCCTCCATTCATTCTACTCCAGTCCTAGTGGACTCCTTGCTATCCTCTCAACACGACCACTCCCCTCACCTCAGGGCCTGCCACTTATGATTCCCTCTGCCTAAGATATCTTCCCCCAGCTGCCCTCTTGGTTGTCAACATCAATAAACATTTGATAAATAAATGAATGAATGTGTGAATAGCTCTGACAAGTCCTAAAAGGAAGAGCAGGATCTCCTCATAGGCACCACTGGGTTCAAACACGTGCTAAATCTATGTGAGACATTGCCCCTTCCTCCAAGAAGCCCTCCTGAATGTGCACCTTCTTCAGCAAAAAGCCAAAACTCCCAGAGTTGAGAACTTGCTGCATCCAGAAGGACACAGCGCCTCCCTCCTGCCTCTCACTCTCCCACCTTGATCTCCTTTCCTTGTGATCTTTCTAGGTGAAAGGGAGAAGAAAGCCCAGCTCTGGGGTGCCCTCTTGGCCAGCCCATAGCAATGATGCCCCAGCCAGGAGGCAGGAGGAGGCGGTGCCCCAGGCTTAAGGCATGAATGGGGCAGGAGGTGGATGAAAGGCTGGACTGCTCCTGGCCTAACGAACAAAGGGGACAAGAGCAGGTGTGAGGGGGACTGGGGGCCAGCCGGGAGGGGAAACTGGATCTGGAGCTGGAGATCAGTTTCATCTGCAGCAGTGCAGGTTTCCATTAGTTTTCTTTGGCTGTCACTCATGCTTTGGGGACAAAGCTCAGGTTGGAGGTTGAGGAGAGGCAGGGGCTGGGGACTGGGGCCTCCTTTCTCTCGGGGTCAGTCTCCAGCAGTGTCTCTACTTCCCGGGAGGCAACCACACAGGGTCAAAGCCCAGCAAGAGCTTAGAAAAGATAGTCCAACACTATCATTTTACAGATGGGACCAATGAAGCCTCCAGGGTACTGTGACTCACCAAGGCCACATGGCTACTGGCAGAGCTGGGACCGGAATCCAGGAGTCCTGGCTGTCAGGTCAGCGTTGAGAACTGATTTTTATATGCAGCCTGCCCTCCCTCCTGGGGGCCTCTGGGGATGACGTGAGCAGGAAATCTCTATGCAGTTGGACCAGGTCTGGATGGTACATGGAGAGGAGTGGGTAGGCCTGGGTGAGGACCAGACAGGGTGCTCCCCAACCAAGGGTGCCATCAGCAGACGAGTTGAGCAGGCAGGGCTGGGCCTGGCCTAGGAGAGGCCCCGCTCCAAAGAGCAATGTCATGCAGAGGGGACATCTTGCTCCCACACAACCACCGGGGGCCAGGCTGAACTCCACCCATGGAACAGCTGCATTGCCCCAAGCTACAGAGGAGGCTATGAGGGGGGCCAGAGGCCTAGGCGGGGATGAGAGGGAGGGGGCCAGCCAGGTAGGAGGGCAGGGAGAGGGGGAGGTGGAGGAGGACAAAGCCGGCCTGTGTGGCACCTGGGACATTCCCAGTCTCTGCCCTGTCCCCTCCCTGATCCTGCTCTGGATGGGGTGGGAACAATGCCCCCATTGAGGCCCATACCCCCAGGGATAACATCTCTGTCCCCCAGGATGGAAGCCAAGCAGGTGAGCCTGGGGGGGGGCTGGGAGCTAGCTCTACAGCAAGGAAGGCGGGACCTCAGCGATGGAGCCAGGGGTCCAGGAGCAGAGGTTTCCCACTGGAGCCACACTCTGCTTCTTCCTCTGGGGCCAGAGCAGGGGGAGATGATGGTGGTCTCAGTGGGAGAGATTGGGGTCAGACTCCTGGGTAGGGCAGGGATCACTTCCTAGTTTGGATGGAACCCTTCTCTGCTCTGGGAGGGAACGCAGGAATGCCCAGGACCCAACCCCTGATCACAGGAGCTGCCGCTGTTGGAAGAAGGTGCCTGAGAGATGAGGCCTGACTCTCTTCGGTTAGGAGATGCTACAGAGGAAGCAGGTGGAGAGTGGATCTGTGCGGGAAGTCACAAGCGCCCCTACAATGGCTTTTCATGCCAGACATAGAAATGGCTCATCATCTAGTTGGGGCACCAACTGGATTCCCAATCCAAAGACTCCAAGTTAAAGAAGAAGCTGCGTTTGCTATCATTCTTTAAAATTTTGTTTTGTAGAGATGGGGTCTTCCTATGTTGCCCAGGCTGGTGTCGAATTCCTGGCCTCAACCCATCCTCCCGTTTCATCCTCCCAAAGCATTGGGATCACAGGTGTGAGCCACCACACCTAGCTACTATCATTTTAAAAAGAGATCCAATAGTGTGGACTGATCTCTTTATCCATCTGAGTTGGGTGGTTGTATGTAGGCTGAAGCCAGCACTGGGTAAAAGGGCTCCCGTGGGGGCCCAGAGCCCACGCTCTTTGGCTATATGACCCTAGCAGGAAACTCAACATCTCTGAGCTCAGTAACCTCAGCTCTGCATTGTGGCTGGAGGCCAGAGAAGCCTCACCTCAACGGGTTTGTTTATGGTCGCTCTCCCCTCGGCCTCCAGAGGACTATGAGGCCCTGCCACTGTGAGCCCCTGGCCTGGAGCAGTAATCAGAACATACTAGACATAGAAACTCAATCACTGGAGCCAGGTGCAGTGGCTCCACTATGCTTTAAAAACATTTATCTACAACTCTGTCCTAAATTAAGTCAGCCTCTACTGGATGTAGAGGCTCAGGCCTGTAATCCCAGCACTTTGGGAGGCTGAGGAGGGCAGATCACCCGAGGCCAGGAGTTTGAGACCAGCCTGGCCAACATGGTGAAATCCCATCTCTACTAAAAATACAAAAATTAGCCAGGTGTGGTGGTGCACACCTGTAATCCCAGCTACTCTGCTTGGGACGCTGAGGCTGGAGAATCACTTGAACCCAGAAGGCAGAGGTTGCAGTGAGCCAGGATTGTGCCACAGCACTCCAGCCTGGGTGACAGAGCGAGACTCTGTCTCAAAAAAAAAAAAAAAAAAAAAAAAATCCTCAATCATTGTCTGCTGACTTAATTTTTTTTTTTTTGGAGAGGGTGTTTGTTTGTTTTGAGAAGGCATCTCCTTCTGTTGCCCAGACCGGAGTGCAGTGGTGTGATCTTGGCTCATTGTAACCTCCGCTTCTCAGGTTCAGGTGATTCTCTTGCCTCAGCCTCCCAAGTAGCTGGGATTACAGGCGTGCATCACCATGCCCGGCTAATTTTTGTATTGTTATTAGAGACAAGGTTTTGCCATATTGGGCCAGCTGGTCTTGAACTCCTGACTTTAGGTGATCTGCCCGCCTTGGCCTCCCAAAGTGCTGGGATTATAGGCATGAGCCTCCACACCCAGTCCTGCTGACTTAATTTAGGACAGAGTTGTGGATAAACATTTTTAAAGCATTAGTGGTTACAGAAATATTAATAGCAATCCAATAACACGAAGAGAGACTCAGTCCCTGCCCTGTAGAAGCCTGTAGTTCAGTGAAGGAGTCACTGGGGGGAAGGAAGACAAAAACAATCTACCATGGAGGTTCAGGAAGAGTGGAACTTCCCAGATGGGGGCCCCAGGGAAGGTGTTAAGGAGGGAGTGACACTGAGATGACCTCAAAGGATGGGCTGGACTTTGGCAAGCAGTGATGAGAAGATGAGAGGTCCTCGAAGCAAAGGAATGGAAGTTTATTGACTGTTAGTTACATTTGTTGAGCACCTACTATGTGCCAGCTACTGGGTCCTGGGACACAAACATGAAAGGATGTGCCCCTGCCCTCAAAGAAACCATCCAGCAACTCAGTCACTGCCATGGTGAGGACACCAGCCATGGCTTGCATCAAGAAGACATTTTCTGAGCTTCAGCTAAAAGTTGAAGTTAAGAGGTCTCCAAGCAAGGTGATTGGCAAGGGGTGAGTAGGGCACTGAAGGTGGAGGGACTTTCATGTGAAAAAGTGGCTCTAAGTGCCTGGGGTCCACTTGGAGAAGGCCTTGAAAGGCAGACAGAGGAGTCTGGATGTTTTTCTACAGGCAACAAGGAGCCATGGAAAGCTTTTGAGCAAGGGAAGTCCACACTAACAGCAAAGTCCTTCAGAGATATCCCTGGTGGCAGCAGAGGCCAGAGTGGAGGTAGGAAGGCTGGAGAAGAGGGAAAAGAAAAGCCCACGTGGGCTGGTGAGGAGAAGGGGTGAGATGGAGAGGGGAGGGAAAGAGACAGGGAGGTGGGTGAAGCCACCAGCAAGGGAGAGAAAGCTACAAACTTCGGGCACTTGGAGGGAAGAACTGGGGGTGGAGAACGTCCCAGCACCCCACAGCAGGAAGAACACCTTGGAGGAAATGTAATGGAGCCCCCATCCTGCCCGGGGGTCCCCCCTTATGATAGCTCTCACAAAACTTCAGTGAGGGAAAGCTTACCACCTATCAAGTGAGCGCAGTCTGTGGTGGGACAGCTCCAACTAACGGCCGAGGGCTTCTGTAAGTCCTGTTCAGACAGGTAAATGTAAAACGGGTCAATGAATGGATAGATGGATGGGTGGGTGGGCGAGTGCAGAAGAGCACAGAGGCAGAGGGTTCAAAGAGCAGATCTCCACATCCCTGCACCCAACCCTGTTGCACCAGTCCTGATCCTCCCCCATCTTTCCTACCCTCCTCCAGGAAGCCTGCCCTTACCTCTCCACCCATCCAGCTTTCTCCTCCATGTTACTTGCTTCGCCAGCTCTCACCAGCTGGGGTGGCCTTCTCCCCAGCTCCTGCCCTCCCATAGCAGCCTGGGAGCTATGGTGCAGGGACAGAGCTGAGGGTCATGTCCCCTGGGGCAGCACTGTATGTTCCCTGGTGTCCACACAAAACCCTGTTTCCAGGGAACCTCGGGATGGGGATGTCAGCAGGGGAAATGGCCCAACATGGTCCTCCAGTCTGTGTCACAGGCATCCTCGGGCACTGCAGGCACAAGTCAGGGGCAGGTAAGACAGCCCAGACACCCACCTGGATGGGCTTTCCTCCCCTGAAGCCCCTCCGTAAAAGTGGAGGGACATCTGCTTTCAGCAGGTCCCACCTGGGACCTCAGATCCAGGCATCTACCCTCACACTTTACACAGCTGAAAAAGGGCTACTGACTCTCCAGCAGCTCCCAGCCACAGGAGGGACAGAGGAATGCTGCCCAGGGCTTGGCAGGCTGCACATGAAAATGCACAGAGACCTCTGAGGAATTTTACCCTCCTGGGGATGGGGGTGGGGAAGCAGGAATGTCACCTGGAAACCATCCACCCCTTCCCTCTTAAGAACCCTCAGCCTTGAAAAAGCAGGAAATCTAGACCCCTGAAAATCAACTGCATCCTTGTTAGAGACTGGCCGATGCTTCCTGGCCTCCTCCTTTCAAACAGTCACCTCAAGATTCTCCAGCTAATAATAATGGCAGAAGCACTCACTGCACGCCAGGCACTGCTCCAAACTCCGTGAACTCTTTCCAGCGCAATCCTATCATTATCCCATGAGCCTGGCACTTAGTTCCTCATTTTACAGATGCCAGCACTGGGGCACGGAAAGGTTAAGTCACTTGCCCAAGGTCCCACAGCAAGCAAGCGACAGGGTGGGAGCCTGCACCCATATCCACTTGCCAAACACCGGGTACCCCACAAGTCATTTTCTTCTGACCCTAGAGGGAGCTGGAACCCCAGTTGGTGACAGGGGTGAGCAGAGGGGAAACTGGATTTAGAACTTGTCCAATTTCCTTCAGTAGCCCTGGCACCCTGTCTCTTAGAAGCAGCACCCTGGGCCAGTTCTTCAATCCAAGAGAGCGAGAGCAGGTCAGAGGCAGGAAGAGAGGGTTTGCTCCTCCAATCCAGCTGGACCCTGGTTAAGGGACACGGTGAGTCCCATCCTCAGCAATTGTATCACCAAAGGGAGTGGCCCAGAGCTTGAGAGGGAAGGTTTTGGATGCCAGGCTCACCTCCACTCCTTACAGCTGGGTGATCTTGGGTAAGTGACTTCACCTTTCGGAGCCTTAGTTCTGTCATCGGTAAAATGATAAGTCATTGAACCTATCTTCTAGGGCTGTGGCGAGGATTAAACATGGCTTCTGTTGGAATGCTTAGCCCAGTGCCTGATACCTAGAAGGCCCACGATAATGGTCAACAGTGACTACAACCCAGCTGGCAGAAAAGCTGTAGCATCAACGAAAAGTGGGGAGCAGGTCCCCGGGGGCTGCTGAGAGGCACCCTCAGCCTTGCTATCTGCCCTTGTCCCCAGGAGCAACCCACTCGCCTTCATGGAGTTCTGAATTCATCTGTGGGCAAGCCCATGGGTGGGAGTTGTGGGGGGAGAAACAGAGTGCACCCACTAGCACCTTACAGCCAGAACCCAGCCAGAGTTGAAGCCAGATCGACCCTCTGCGGGACTGCCCCTGCCTGTGTCACAGGTTTCCCCTTGGCAAAATGAGGGTGTTCCACCCGCCTGAAGGCTGCACTTGGTAATGTTTATTTTCTGGCTTCTTTCTGTCCAGTCTCCTGGATGCCCGCAAAGACAGCTGTCTCCTTAATGGGGAGGGAAGATGGCTGCAGGCTCCATACCTTTGAGGGAACAAGGGCAGTCCTCTCCAGGGAGAAGAGCAGATGTTTGCCTCCAGCTGTTTGCTCTTAATCAGTCCTGGGGGAGAGCAGCTGGGGCCCTCCCCCAGGGATTCTGTCTGAGAGTGGCTGGAAGTGGCCTCCTGCCTGGAGCAGCAGAGGGCTGAGCAGCTGGAGGAGGGGTGAGGCACAGGAGGCTTTCTTAGGGCCGCTGCATGAGCCCTGTTTGCCCTTAGGGTCTAAGTCCTCAGACACGGGGCTCATGGGTTGGTGGAGGAGGGAATGGAGCCAAACCAGACTCCTGTCCTCCCACCTTGCCCCTGCTGGGTCCCTCCGACCCTCTAGCTTCAAACAATGTCATCTTCCTCCAAGTGCCCCCACTAATGTCCTGGAATGGCCACGCCTACTAGCCATCTTGAAATACTCTCTTCCCTTCCTCTTCCTCTTCTGCCCTCTCTTCCACATCCTTCTCCTCCTCCCCGCCCCCCCTCCTCCAGGAAGCTCTCTGGCACGCAGAAGACGATGGGTGATAGTTGTCTCCATTGCCTGCCTGCCAGGACCCACCCCTCCTACCTGCTGTTTTCCCACCAAAGATGTTTAGTCATGACAGTGTTGGACTTAGTGGTATGCTGAGTCACAGACCCTACAGAGAGCAGGGTTTAGGGACAAAAAGGCTGCAGAGAAGAAGCCAAGTGAGCAGATTCTGAAGTCAGGCAGACACAGTGTGGGTCCCCATTCTGTGGCTCTCGGGACAAGCTAACCAAAGCTCTCTATGACTCAGTTTGCTCACTGTGGAGTGGTGAGGTGGGCATGTGAAGTTCTGTGACTGTGCCTGATGCTGTCATTACGATGACAACTGCTACAATCCCAGCATCTCAGGACCACATCTTAGGTGCTTTGGTCCTTGGGATCACAGAACTGCAGAGTCTTAGCTCTGGGACACTCAGAGGTCATCTGGGTCAATTCACCTTCTCACCTGGCTCCCTCCTCTAGCCTGCTCTTTCTGGAAACATCAGTCCTGAGTTTCTGAGAGCAAGGACTCTTCTGAGATGGTTGCCATTCATGGCACCTACCTGGGGGCATTTTGATGACAGATGACACAGGTGGGTGAGTAAGCCTCTTCCTGTCCCAGTCTAGCTTGACCCCCACCCCGCACGCCCAGAGTTCTTCTCCCTGGCCCCAAGCAGATGGGAACCAGTAGAGTCACCTCCAGCCCATGTGAAGTCGGTCAGCTGGGGCCTGGGGGCTAGAGCTAGGCCTCAGCCTCAGTGCCCTCTCCCTTCTGCCCAAAGCCCTGATCTCCAAGACCCTAAGGCCAGGCAAGGTAGGCGAGGAGAGGATAAGTCGCCTCTTTCAGGTCTGGCCCTCTCGGGGGTGGAGGCCAAGGCTTGTGAGGGTCTGGCTCCTTCCACAACCCTGTTCAACCTGGTGGGCTTCCTGCAAAAGGCAAGCTTGGGAAAGGCTCTTTCGTGGTCTGAGAGGTGTGTGTGGCACGTGTGGAAGGCTGTCTGGGCTCTGAAGAGGTGAGGACTGAGCAGCAGCCTGGAAAGGAGGGAAGAAGAGGGGTGAGGAAGAGGAGGAAGGGAGGGAGAGGGACAGGGCAGGGGTTCCACCAGGAAATGGGGTGGCCGATGGCAGGGAGTGCAGGGAAGAACAGCAGCAGGAGAAACAACCTCAGACAGCCGGTGGAGCCCGAGGCCCAAGTGGGGAATGGAGTCCTGTTAGTATCTGGTTGCTAACTCAGAGTGTGATGTGTGTGAGGCCTCTGGTGAGGGAGCTAGCCTGGTGGGTGGGTTCATCAGCTGCCTGGGCCAGAAGAGGTGCAAAGGACAGGCAGAGCCTCTGAGCGCACCCCACCCCAAATCTCCAAAGCCCACTTGTAGATTTCATCTCAGCTGCCAGATCCAAGCACTCTCTGTTACAGGAGAAGCTTTGGGCTCTGGAGGAGGGTTGAGGGTGGGATGGTGGGGGCAGGGTGTGGTGCTAAGAGTTGGGAAGAAGACTGGGAAGGAGCTCTGACAGCCCTCATGCCTCTTGTGGAAACCCTGCCCTGTCCCTCTCCCTCCCTCCCTCCTCTTCCTCACCCCTCTTCTCCCTCCTTTCCAGGCTACTCCTCAGTCCCCATGTCGTCTGGAAATCCTTACAGAAGCCACTTGCCTCCTGCTAGGCTCAGCTCTCCTTGCCACCAAGTGTGTATGTCTCAGGCTCCCCTCATAGGGACTTGGCACTGTACCCCTTTGCCCCCCCACCTGGCTACCCATTAGGGGCCCCCAGGAAGTAGGGCAGAAACATGTGGCTCTGCCAGTATGGAGCATGTGGCCCATCCCTGGGCACAAGGCTAGCAAACAACCTGCTGCTGCTGCAAGCAAAGGGAACAATGAAAGCAAGGTCCCTGCACCTGATGCCTGGAGCCCAGGCACCAGCCTCCAGGTGCTCAAAGCCTTTGGAAAAAGAACCGGAACGGGGCCAAAGGGAGCGCCTCACACTCCCCAGGGGTGACAGGCATAGACCCCACCCATCACCCAGGGACTGCGCCAGGAGCTGTCACCAATCTGCTTCCCCGGGAGACATGCCACCCAGCAACTGGGCAAACAGTCGCTCTCCCCAAGCCACTCTTCTAGCCTTTCCTGAGCTTCTCCCAAGGGGACATCTCTCTCCTGTCTCCAAAAATTGCCCCCTTTTGCTCCTTCCAGCCCTGTTCCACATTTCCCTCCTCCAGGAAGTCCACCGTGGTTTCTAGCCTCCACTCTGTTGGCTGCTTTTCTCCTCCTCCAACCCGACACTAGTGCTATGGTTCCAGCACCAGCACACCTGTGTGTAAAAGGATGCACACAGTGAAGAGCAGAAGAGAGCAGCTTCTTCTCATCGTCTATTGCTCAGATACCTGCAGCATTTCCGTTTTCAGAACCCCTTCCCCTACAGTGGCTCAAATCATCTTTAAAATGACTGAAAGAGGTAGGGTTTTTTTTGTTTTGTTTTTGCTTTTTTATGGAATCTTGCCCTGTCGCCCAGGCTGGAGTGCAATGGTGCAATATCAGCTCACTGCAACCTCTGCCTCCCTGGTTCAATCAATTCTCCTGCCTCAGACTCCCGAGTAGCTGGGATTATAGGCGCCTGCCACCATAACCAGCTAATTTTTTGTATATTTAGTAGAGACAGGGTTTCACCATGTTGGTCAGGCTGGTCTGGAACTCCTGATCCCGTGATCCACCTGCCTTGGCCTCCCAAAGTGCGTGAGCCACAGCACCCTGCCAAGAGGTAGCCTTTTTTTTTGAGATGTAGTTTCACTCTTATTGCCCAAGCTGGAGTGCAATGGCATGGTCTCAACTCACTGCAACCTCCGCCTCCCAAGTAGCTGGGATTACAGGTGCATACCACCACGCCCGGCTAATTTTCTTTTTGTGGTGGTTGTATTTTTAGTAGAAATGGGGTTTCACCATGTTAGTCAGGCTGGTCTTGAACTCCCGACCTCAGGTGATCCGCCTGCCTCGGCCTCCCAAAGTGCTGGGATTACAAGCTTGGCCACCGTGCCCGGCCGAGACAGGCGTTTTTATAGCAGACACTGGGGCCCAGAGAGAGAAGATTCGCCCAAGGTGACCAAGCCTAGTAGCAGAATCAACCCAGGTTTTTCTGACCTTCCATGACTCAGTGACGCCCGACTTGATACCAGGCTTAGTCTAGGAGGGTCTCCTGGAGGAAGTGTGCCTGTGCGTGCTGCCAGGCATGTAGGGGGCGAGCCAAGAGGGAGACCCAGGTGGAGAAGGGACGAGAGGTCGCGGACGGCGCTGCGCGGCGTGGGAACCGGCTGGGAGCGCCGCTGGGCCGGAGCTCGGGGAGGGGGCGCCGCGCCGCGCTCACCGCAAGGTTCCACCCCTCGGCGGGCGCAGACAATGGGGTCGCTGTGCCGGGCCGCCCCCTCCCCTTGCTCGGGGGCCCGCGTCCGCCCCCTCTCCCCAAAGCTGCTTTCAATTTAAACGCCTCCAACCAGCGGGCGCTGCCCCGGGGGGCGAGACCGCAGCGCCGAGCGCCCCTGTAATTTCCGCAGGGAGCTGACCGGCTCAAACGCGGCACCGCGGTGCCCAGACCGCAGGCCCCGAGACCGGAGACGGCGCCCAGACTGCCTTGCCCGGGTCGTGGGAGCGCCATCGGGGCGGCCTCCTCAGCGCCCAGCCCGGCCTGGTCGCCGCCTCCAGGCAGCCCTCCACCACCGGGAGCCGCTCCTCCAGGAAGGCTGAGTACCTTCCCCACACCGCTGCTGCCTCGCGGTTCCTCCCACCTCCGAAAGCCCAGCTCCCTTTTGGGGAAGAGGAACGTGGGGAGGAGGCCAGGTCGGGGTTGTCCATTTTGTTTTTGCGTCGTCTCTCCCATCAGACTGGAGGCTCCCTGAGGGCAGGGGTTGTGAGGGGAGGTACGAACGGGGCAGTGCTGGGGAGCTCCCTGAGGGCAGGGTTCGAGTCTCCCTAAAAGAGAGCCAGTGAAATGACGTTTGTAAGCATGGCAGTCTGGTGCCCAGACCTAGAGCAAGCTTAAAAAAAAAAAAATCGAGGAATACTGCTATTGATTACATAATAATAGTTTCTCTAAGGTGGGGCTGGAGAGGAAACAGTCGCTGTTCTTCCCTCACTCTCCCAGTGCCTGGCTTACAGCTCTCCTCCCCAGAACACTGGAGAAAGGAGAGGACACTCCCCCTTTCTGCTGGGTCCCCTCATGCCCCAGGAGCCCTTCCTGGAATACGAGTCTGGGGCAAGGCAAGGGTTCCATTCGCAGGTTGGAAAGGAGGGCCCAGCCTCTTGGCTTCCAGCAAAGGCCCTAGCCTGGATTGTCTCAAGGAGCGGGTGGGTGAGGGCAGGAGGGGTGGACAGGGGCAAAGCTGTCTGCAGATACCTCAGCTCTGCAGGGACACAGCAGAGACAGCGGCTGGACGCCAGGAACTGTGGGAGCTGCCGGCAAGGGGGCTCCAGGGTGGGCGCTGAGTTGTGCCAGTAGACATGCCTGTCAAAGCCCCCTTCCGACCTGAACTGCTGGTTCTGTTTCCTGTGTCCCCGCTCCCCTCTGCCTAGAAGCTGCGTCCAGCCATCCTCCCTCCCAGGAACTGCAGCGGGGAGGGGCTGCATTTTGAGCTAATACACTTTGGGGAGTTGTTTAAAGGGCCGGGTCGCCCTGATCACTGCCACTCTGGGCCTGTGTAGATGGCCTCCTTTGCAATTTTCCAGCTCAGGGGGTGTGTGTGCCCCTGTGTGTGTGTCTGTGTGTGCCTGTGTGTATGTGCGTGTGCAAGCCTGTGTGTGTGCCTGTGGTGCACCTGTGTGTGCACGCGCCTCTGGGTGTGTGCATGCACGTGTGTGTGTGTGTAAGTGTGTGTGTGTTCTGAGCTGTGGGGAGGGAGCTCAGCTGGGGTCCCTGGCTTGTCCTGAGTGCTCTGCTCCACCTTGTCCCCTCCCCCAAGTTCCAAACACCCCTCTCTTTCCAGCCTGGCTGTTGTGGTGAAGCTAATCAGAGGTAATTATGGGGGAAGAAGGGATCCTGAGAGGGACCCCACAGAGACCACCTCATCCGCCCCAGCCCATCCCTGGTGGCCCTGGCCTCCAGGGCCTAGGCCAGCTCAGCCTTGCCTGGTGAGGGTGAACCCACCAACGCCCCACCCCTATGGCCCTCTCTCTCCCACCCACTCCCCATTCCCAGAGCTGCAGGTAAGTTTCACACATCTGGGTTTTCCTCAGTCTCCCCAAAGCTGCTCCATACGCACTCATTCATTTCAGGTTTACTTGGGCACCTGACAAAAACTGGTCCCTGCCCTCATGGAGGAGCTGCTAGGATTTGGGTCAGGGTAGCCTTTGCAGGGGTGAGGGGGTATCGCTTTGGAAAGGCAGAGGGCCCCTGCAGAATCACAGCCCTTTCAGGGAAGGTCCTCATTTCCACCACCTTGCTGATGCCAGAGGAGCAAAGCTTGCCAGCCCAGAGCTTCTTGACTTCCACCACTCCTAACCTGCCATGGCACCCATCCTCCCTCCCGCCTAGTGTTGATGGATGCCAGACCACACCCTGCTCTGTCTCCCTGTCCTGACCACCTGTCCTCCCGCAGCTTCCTCCATCCACTTGGGTTCTCCCTGCTTTTCTTCTGGGGTGGGAAGGGGGTCTTTCTGCAATGCACAGAAGCTGGATGGAGAGTGGCACCTCTCAGTCACCTCCTTGGGGTTCGAGGCCCCAAGCTGGGAGAGCCCTTAGAGACCATGGAGATTGGCTCCCTCTCACACCCTGGGAAACTGAGGCCCAACGGGATGGGGAGTCCAAGCAGTCAGAGGCAGCGGAATTAAACCCCAGTCTCTGACTCCCAGCCCACTGCTCTTCCTGGGGAGTGCTCCCTAAGCCTGCATCTGGAGGACAGAGTCCAGGCCTGCTCTTTGCTCCAGCACCTCACTGTGCCCAGGAGAGAGGAGCAAGCAGGGGTCCCCACCATGCTGCCTTTCTGTCCTGCTCCACTAGCCTGAGCCCAGAGACAAGGCCGTGGGGTGGGAGGGACGGCAGGGGACTTCGTTGAGGGTCTCTAATTTCCTCCTGCCCCTTGATGTCCAGAGGAAAACAGGTCTCCTGTGCCCAAGAGATTTCCAAGCATAAACAGAGGTCAGTGCCCCCCTTGCCCCGGAGGTGCCAAGGTGGTAATTAGGCTTGGGGGTGCATACTGGAAGGGTGGGGGTAGGGCAGCCATTATCCTGGAGAGCTGAGCTGGGCAGAGAAGCTGTGTGGTCTGGGCAAATGGGTGGTTTGTAGGTGGTCTGGGGAATGAATGACTGAGTGTTTGGGAGGGAAGCTTTTGGGGGGGAGGGGGAGGGGGAGGGAACAGAGGGACTGGAGAGTAAAGCCCGGAGTCCACCCCCCACCCCCCGCCGGTTCCCTGGTCTGAGCCCTTGCTCAAGTTCTGGAGGCATCACTCTGAGACACACGGGGAGGGCAGGGGGTCTCGGGAATGGCACCTGGACAGTGGAACACCTAAGGGGGCCGTAGCAGGGGGCAGGGTCTCTGCTGAGATCAGGGGCTCTGGGGAGTCACCATCTCCCCAACTGCTCCCTCAGCTGCTGGAAGGTGCAGGAGGAGGCGGGCGGAGGCGGTTCTTGCACAGGGTTCCCGGCATGCGGCGGTGCTGGCTAAAGCACTCTGGCACTGGTCCTGCTCCCCTTGTCCCCACTTCCAGCCACGTCTATCCCCTGTCATGGTAGGGACAAATTCCTTCTGGAATGAGGAGGACCCTTTGACTCTCAACCCTCAGGAGCTCCAGATCCACAAGTGCCCCCTTCTGACCCCGAAATGCCCCATCCACAGCTCCTCCAGGCCAGACTGCCCTGGTCCATTGTATCGGGACTTCCTCACCCCAAGCCTTGGTTCACCTACTCATAAAATAAGGATAACATAATACTTAACTGTGAGGACTAGATAAACCAGAGGCAGTGTGCGTGAAATGGCAGTTATGGCAATGACTAATGCCCCAGAAGATGTCCTTCACGTCTGGAGGCCAGCTGTCCTCCCAGGAATGGTTACCCAGAACCCAGGACTGGCTGTGACCCCTGGCATAGAGACCAGGACCATGGCTGGCAGGAGGTGGGGTGAGCAGGTCATGGGTAGAGGGTGGGGCTGCTGGGACTGTCCAGTGGCGTCCTGCTAGGCCTCGGGCACATTCCTTCTCCCCCGAGCTCCCTACCTGCCCGTGCCACCTGTGCTGCCAGCACCATACCTGGCCTCTGCAGCAAGAGAAACTGCAGTGAGACTACCAGACTACAGCTGCCCTGAGGAAAACATTGAACTGGGGAAGCAGCCCTTATCTGGACAGCCTGCTGATGCATCTTAGCCACTGACCAGCACAGAGGAGACAAGCATCTATGTCCTGGTTTCATCCAGTGTTCTGTGGGAGCCTGGAAGCATCTTCAGAACAGGGACTGGGTCCCCACCCTCAGATTGAGTAGTGGTTCCCAGAGGCCAGCCTCTGTGTCCCTCTGAGGCAGTAATTGAGCCCTCACCATCATATCAGATTCCTGAAGGGAGAGCTTACCCCAAGAACCTGACCCAAGGAGACGAGGCTGCAATTTGATGGGTTAGCCTGGCTTCTTCATGGGTTCAACAGCTGCACCCCACCCCTTCCTCAGATCCAAAGTTCTCCACTAAGGGTCTGGGCACAGTGGCTCACGCCTGTAACCCTAGCACTTTGGGAGGCTGAGATGGGCAGATCACCTGAGATCAGGAGTTCGAGAACAGCCTGGCCAACATGGTGATACCCATCTGTACTAAAAATACAAAAAATAGCTGGGTGTGGTGGTGCATGCCTATAATCCCAGCTACTTGGGAGGCTGAGGCACGAGAATCGATTGAACCCATGAGGCAGAGAGCTGAGATCATGCTGTTGCACTCCAGCCTGGGCAACAGGGTGAGACTTCGTCTCAAAAAAGAAAATTCTCCACTGACGGGAAAATATCAGGGGAAGAGAACTAAATTGGAAACCCTGGGAAATGGCCTGCTGCTGTCTGCTTGGAGATGGCTGTAGTGGGGTGTCGGGGAGTGTGGATGCAGAGGCGGCCTCTGCAGGGTCAGTCTCCAGTAAATCTCCCTCCTCTTCCCTTGTCTGCTCAAAGCCAGGTAGGCTAAATCCTTCCTTCTTCTGTGGTCTGTTCCTAGGGAGCTGGAGGAACTACATGGCATTTAGTGGGGTGGGGGGCATGAAGATACCTTCCTCCCCAAAACCTACAGTCAGTCCTGTGGAACAGCCTACAGGGCAGCAATCCTGGAAGTTTGGGGCTCCTGATACCAGGACCACCATCTCCCAACAGGAAAGAATCCCCTCCCCTGCTGTCTTGAACAACGCCTCTCTATGCAAACTTGGATCACCTGGAGTTGTGGAGCGTTGAGGGGAGGGTAGCTGGGCCAGATGGAATGCTGGTTCCTAGGCCAGAACTCGAAGGATTCTCTGAAGCATCTTGGGAAGTATGAGATACGTCACTTAGAGAGAGGACAGAGTTTTCGTGAAAAAGGATGACTAGGTGGCTGGCTTGTCCATCCCTTGCTTCTGTGCCAAGCCCCATTATTTCTTGGGAATGTTTCCTGCTTTCAGGTCTATTTCCATGCTCATTCATTCTGCATACCCTCACCTCAAAAATAAAAACACACTGGGGCTAGGTGCGGTGGCTCATACCTGTAATCCAAGCACTTTGGGAGGTCGAGGCAGATGAATCACGAGGTCAGAAGTTTGAGACCAGCCTGGCCAACAAGGTGAAACCCTGTCTCTACTAAAAATACAAAAATTAGCAGGGCGTGGTGGTGGGTGCCTGTAATCCCAGCTACTCGGGAGGCTGAGGTAGCAGAATCGCTTGAACCTGGGAGGCAGAGGTTGCAGTGATCCGAGACCATGCCATTGTACTCCAGCCTGGGAAACAGAGAAAGATTCCATCTCAAAAAAAAAAAAAAACAAAAAAAACAAAAAACAAACCACTTACTAAAGACCTACTATGTTCCAGACCTACTGTGTGCTGAACAGCAGTGTTCTAAGCATGAACAAGCAACACTCCCTTCCCTTGGTCGCTCACAGCCTAGGGGCTGCAACACATGAGACAGACTCCAGTTTAAAACAGAATTAAATGCAGGCTGGGTCAGAGATGCCAAGAAACCTGGGTGCGCAGATGGGGATGTTTGTTTTGAAGAGATAAGCCCCACCCCCAAGCATCCGAAGTAACTGGAATCCAATACGAAGTAACTGGAATCCAATACGCTGCAATGCTGCTCATGCCCAGAAGCCTTCTCTGAGTCCCCAGTCTAAATCCCACCCCCATTACAACCTCTCTTTGAGTTCCTAAAGACACACTGAACTTAGAGTTTGTTAGGATATATTTATTTATGGGATTATGTGATTAATCCTCCTCCCCCACAACACTGTAAGTGCCAGGAACAAGCTTGGCTGTGAGCCAAGGTGGTCGGCCATAAGAGTGCTTGGCAGGTCTGGGATAAGACAAGCCATAGGATGTGGCTGGACTTGAAGGGGATAAAGTACGTAGTGGGGACCCAGGCTGGCAAGGTAGGTTGGCACCAGATCAGGGCAGGCTGTAAATGCCAGGCAATGCTGGGACTTTATCCTGCCGGCAATGGGGAGCCATCAAAGGTTTCTGAGCATAAGAGTGGCATGCTCCAACCTGTGTTCTGACATCTCTCTTGGTGCAGTGTGAAGGAGGGACTGGGGAGGGAAGGGAGGATGGCGGTGTGCTCCTTGGAGTCAGGGGAACCAGCCAGTGTTGCAATAGTCTCAGGGACTGGTTAGAAAAGGTGTCAACTGAATCAGGAGCAATGGAAATGAAAAGCAAAGAGGGCACCTTTGAACCACCAATGCTGCAGAAAGGATGGGACTCAGTGGCTGGTGAAGGGAGTAGAGCATTGCAGGTGACTTGCCAATTCCTAGTCTTGTTATCTTGGAGGTGGTAATGACTTTAAGCTGTGTAAGGCATACCCAAGGAACTAGCATTCAAGGGAAATGGACATGCAGGTTGGGAAGTCCTTTCTGAGGTCTACTCTGTAGTTCTACTTCAGATAAAGCCTATGTTCTTTTGTTTTCTTTTTTTTTTTTTTTATGAGACGGAGTCTCGCACTGCCACCTGGGCTGTAGTGCCGTGGCGCAATCTCTGCTTACTGCAACCTCCACCTCCTGGGTTCAAGTGATTCTCCTGCCTCAGCCTCCCGAGTAGCTGAGATTACAGGTGCCTGTCACCACGCCCAGCTAATTTTTGTATTTTTAGTGGAGACGGGGTTTCACCATGTTGGCCAAGCTGGTCTTGAATTCCTGACCTCGTGATTCACCCGCCTTGGCCTCCCAAAGTGCTGGAATTACAGGTGTGAGCCACCGCACCCAGCCTCTAAAGCCTATGTTCTATAGCTGCCCCTCCTGGAAACTCAGCTTCAGGGTGGTATACCTTCCCCCAGGGCAGTGAGGCTCATAGAGACCACTGAGGAGTGAGGTGGGGGCTGTTAGGGCTGGGCAGGAGGCCGTCTGGCTTCCTGCCGCCTCTTGGCATTGCCTTCTGACTTAGCCTCTGATTTCCTGCCCTTCTTGGCACTCCCAGCCCCTCATAGATGGCAGGGGAGGCTCCCAAAGAGGCCGGATGAGTTGGAGAAGAGATCTGGGAACTCCCAGGCCATGGCCCATTTCAGTGAGGTTACCGACAACGTGCTTTGATCTCTAGAAGATTCCCTTGTAGTTAGTTAGCGGGTGGAGCAGGGGTGGGGGAGAAGGAGACCTGAACTCGAGGCAGGTTTAGCCCCAAGAGCTTTGCCCTCCTCACCCTGCCTACCAGACACCCTAGTGCGCACTGCAACTGTGTTAAAACAAAAGGTATTCCCTTGCCCCCTGGATTCTTAGAATTCTTAGCGGATCAGAAAGCAGAGTCTGGGAGACAGATGGGGGTTGAGGGGAGACTTGAGAGTAACATCACCTTACAGTGTACTGTGTCCAGCAGCAAGCAAAGTACAGAGAGCGAGCCCAAGTCCCAGGATATGAGCAATGAATGAAAATTGTCCCTGGCCAATTTTCAGCGGGGAGCACAGATACAGCACCCAGACCCCGGAAGGGGGAGCCCAGACCTCAGGTAGCACAGAATGGCCCACGCAGAGCCCAGAAGACAGAGCAAGTGTCTGGGCAGCCAAAGTCCCCCGGAACAGAGATGCAGCTGCATCACCCAGCAGAGGCACACAAAAGGAAAAAGGTACCAGAGCGGAAGGGACCTCACACCATACCTAGCTCTCAAAGCTTTCCAAACTGTGTTCCCCGGAGCCCTCCCTAGGGGTTCTCATGAGATGGGATGAAGGAGCCAAAGGGAAAGGGAACCTCACTCCCGACTCCAAACAGAAACTCTGCTTTGTTTGATTTCTATACCAGGCATCTGTCTGAAATTCTGCTTGGGGGAAGAATCGAAGGTTGCTGCAAATACAGACACAAATAACCCCACAGTTTAAATTAGCGATCCTGTAATTCTACAGACTAGAAAAACCAAGGCAGAGCCCACTTTCCCTGTTGCCCAGGCTGGAGTGCAGTGTCACAAACACGGCTCACTGCAGCCATGACCACCTGTGCTCAAGCAATCCTGCCGCCTCAGCCTCCCAAGTAGCTAGGACCACAGTGCCACTACACCCCGCTAATATTTTATGTTAATATTATTCTTATTATTTGGTAGAGATGGGGTCTCCCTGTGTTGCCCAGGCTGGTCTCAAACTCCTGGGCTCAAGCGATCCTCCCACCTCAGCCTCCCAAAGTGCTGAGATTACAGACTTCAGACACCTCTCAGCTTTTAAAATGTGTGTTGGATGACTGCATGAGTTCCTGCACTCTTTGTCCAGTGCTCTTTAGCTACAGTGACTCTTAAGGAGGGGGCACATCAGCATGGGAGGTTGTGCCCAGTGGAGAACCCCTGTGGTGGAGTTTATGTTGTTATTGGAGTCCTGTTCCTCAACCATGGCGGCCGTAGCTAGGGTCCTACGGCCAGCAAAAGGGGGAGGGCGGGGACAGGGGCCTGCATCCACCCCGCTAGCGCGCGGAGGCCAAGGCCGCCCCCTCCTTAGCCAGGCGTGTCCAGACTCCTCTCCTGCCCCGTGCCTCTCCTGGTCGGCGACCACCCGGCAGCCGGCCGGCGGCAGCAAGGGGGTGCGGCCAAGAAAGGGTTAATCTGGCAGCGCCTTTCATCAGCAGCTTGGCGGGCTCCCAAGGCCCACAGGCTGGGTACCTGGGCGCCTACCTCCGTCGAAGGGGCGGGGACGTGACCACAGGGCAGCCCTGCCGTCTGCATTCCTCCCGCGTGAGTGCGTGAGTGACGGCCGCCGCGCCGGAGCCCCTCGCCGGGCGCCCGCCCCGCCGGCCACGCCTGCCTGGCGGCGCGCAGGGCAGGGGGCGGGCCCGCGGCAGAGTGGGTGCCCCTCCAGGGGTGGCCCAGGCTCGGGAGGGAGCCCCGTGCTGGGAGGAGGATCAGGAAAACTCTGCAAGCAGTGAGGACGCTGCTGGAGGACCCAGAGGAAGAGCCGACAGTGGTTGGGGTCAGGACTCCGGGCAGGAGAGATGCCCAGGGCTCCCTTGAGGAGTGATAGGACGGGGTAGGCACCGGCAGGCCTAGGCCAAGCGTCCTGGGAATGCGACTCTGTCCCCTGAGTCTTCCCCATGCCCCAGGTCTCCACATAAATTTCAGCCCTCCCATTACACAGTGGTGGGACGGGCCATCCTCAATTCCTCTTCCCTGAACTCACCAGCGCTGGCCTTTGATCTCTCCTGGGACCTGTTGATGGAAACAGGAAGTCGCCTTGGGCTTGAAGCAAACTCAAGAGTGTACACAAGCAAGCACGGCACCTCCAGGCTTCTCCTAGGGCTGGGGTTGGGACAGACTCCAACATGAAGGAAGCAGCGCCAGGACGGGGAGCACTTCCTTCTCTCTGAGAAGCCTCGGGGTTCTCTGAAAAGCCCAGCAGGGCTAGAGAGGAGCCTTCCCAGAGAAACACGATTCCTTAAAAAGGGCCTCCCCTCAAAGGAGACCTCAGACCCAAGGCCTGTCACCCACTCCTCCTGACTCCTGGGAGATGCAATTCCCTCACACAGGTCCCCTTGTCCACCCAATCCTTCTCGAAAACAGGCAGCCTGAAAAAGAGAGCTGGACAGTATAGCATCTCAAATGCTCAGTAGCCCTAGAGTCCTTGGACTCAGTAGGAAATCAGAAGAGATGAATCCCTCAGTGATTTCCAAGTCCCCCTTCAAACTGGCACTTCAAACTCAATTTGTGGTGCAAACTCCGCTCTTGTTTCCAGCCTCTGGATTGTTTGTTTGTTTCTGAGATGGAGTCTCTCTCGCTCTGTTGCCCAGGCTGGAGTGCAGTGCCGTGATCCCGGCTCACTGCAACCTCCACCTCCCTGGTCCAAGCAATTCTGTCTCAGCCTCCCAAGTAGCTAGGACTACAGGTGCATACCACCACCCCCCACTAATTTTTGTATTTTTAGTAGAGACAATGTTTCACCATATTGGCCAGGCTAATCTCGAACTCCTGACCTCAGGTGATCCACCTGCCTCAGCCTCTGAAAGTTCTGGAAAGGCCACGGTGCCCGATCTCCAGGCTCTGAGTTCTAAGGGCCCTGGGTACATGTGCAGAGGAGGGGAAGGGAGAGGCTGAGGTGGGGAAGGGCCCTTTGGAGGAGAAGCAGAGCACGGGCAGGACAGGTGGGGAACCAGCCCCCAGCAGCTCCAGGCTCCCAGGACAGCGGAAGCAGAGATCTGCCACTGGTCCGCTTCTCCTCCAGAAGTCCTTTCAGACTTTGAAAACTCTTGAATTTTTCCATCTCCTGGAGGCCAGTTGCTGCCATGAGAGCAGCTAGAAGTTTGATCTAATATCTAGATTTTTCTGAAGCCCTTCTCTGCCTTTAGAATTCTGCTAGGTTAAAGGGTGGGCGAGGTGGCTCACACCTGTGATCCCAGCACTTTGGGAGGCCGAGGTGGGTGGATCACCTGAGGTCAGGAGTTCGAGACCAGCCTGACCAACATGGAGAAACCCTGTCTCTACTAAAAATACAAAACTAGCCAGGCATGGTGGCACATGCCTGTAATTCCAGCTACTCTGGAGGCTGAGGCAGGAGAATCGCTTGAACTCGGCAGGGAGAGCGGAGGTTACAGTGAGCCGAGATCGCACCATTGCACTCCAGCCTGGGCAACAAGAGCAAAACTTCATCTCAAAAAAAAAAAAAAAAAAAGATTTCTGCTAGATTGATCTCCTCCTCCTTCGCCATCCTTAATTATGTAATTAATGTCTGGGGAGTGGGGCTAAGGCCACCTTTCAGGGGAGGAGTGGCAGTCTCACCTTCCTTCGGGGCCAGCATTTATTCCTGACCTCAAGAAAACAGCCACCTTTGCCTAAACAGGAGACTGGTAAGGTGCATGAGGGGGAAAGAGGGGTGCAAGTATTCAGGAGACCCTGCTTCATTTTCCCTCAACTCAGCCCTGGGGCCAATGACTCCATCTCAGTTATCCCATCTCTAAAATGGGATAATAACTCCAGCAACCACACAGTGGGTGTTCTGAAGGTGCATCTATTCATTAGAGACGGGTGCTGGGTTTGGCACCCTGGGAGAGCAGGCCAGCCTGGCTGCTGTGATCACACCCCAATCTCAGATTGAATGAGATGTACCACCAAGCCACCTGCCCACAGCCCCCTGCCCTCAACCCCAAACTGGGACATCTTTCCAACATTCTAGGCATTTATCTTGACTAGAAGGCTGAGAAGCTACAAATAATAAAACATCAGGCTAAAATCAGGTAAGGACGAAATAAGATCAAATAGGAAATTAGGCAGCAGACCTCAAAATAACTGGTTTCTCCTCCATCCCTTTGCCTGGCCCCTGGGGCTTGTACTTTGGTAGGGTGGCAGCTGTTCCAGTTTGCCTAGGACTGTCCTGGCTTTAGTATTCAGAGTCCCACATCCCCAGGAACCCTTCAGTCTGGGATAAACTGGGCCAGTTGATGATTCTTTCTCAGGACAGGTTTGGAGATTGGAGAGATCGCAGACATCTGACTTCCTTCACCCTGCCTGGTTTTCTGAATGTATCCATGTTGCAATGGAAAAATCCTGGAGACGGAAAAGCTTTCACTCTCCACCCCTATAACCATGTGACATCACAACAAAAAGCAGCCTGCTTGCCCTCCACTGTAGTCCAGGACGCCCTCCCCGAGCTGTCCCTTCTCCAAGAAGAATTTTCATCTAAGGACTAAGGTCCTGGACCCCTGCCTCCATTCACACAAGCCGGGCAATGGCAGGGCCCAGGAGCTCCTAGCTAACCAGGGAGAACCTTCCTAGGAGACAAGCCCCAGGTTGCCATCTGGTGGTAATTCTCCAGGGAGGAGATTTGCCCAAGTGACCCCTAGGTCAGCTCCTTTATATAGCCGTTAAATTGTCTTTGACACAGGCAACCTGGGGTTGCTGCTGGGGGAGGAAGACGCAAGGCTTAGAGGGCCACACCCTCAAAGGCACTACCTTGAAGCCACTTCTTGGGGGAGCCTTCCAGCTGTGCCACAGCCCCCTACAGGCATTCCTGAGGGGTAGCTGCAGCATCAGGTCTCCAGGAGGGGTGGGGAAGGGGTGAAGGAAGTGAGGTGCAGGCCCTCCCTATTACATGCCCAGCTATTTTCTTTTAGGAAACACCAGACCCCTGCTTCCTCTACCACCGTGCACACACATACAAGTCTCTGTTGATCTTAAAACACAACCATCATTGTGCAAGATGACCAAGGCCCAAGGGAGGCCCGGAGCGGGGAGCCCAGTGAACCATGGAGAGCCCCTACTCAGCAGTGGATCTGTGCACACGGTAGAGAGATGGGACCTACAGGGCCCATACAGGTGCCTGGGCCCTGTTTGGAGCATGGCATCCCCCATGGCATCAGGTCAAGGGTGTGGGCACACAGCCTGGCCTCGGGCCTCACACTCCAAGCCAGGCCTCCCAGGCTGGCCAGGGAGCTGTCAAATCCCCCACTACAGAGACAAATGGAGCCGTCAGAGAAAATAGCTTCTAATGGGGAGCAGGAGCCAGGCTGGGCTGGGGCTGGGGGGAGGACTCTGCTGGCCAGATGTGAATTCTTCACTAATCACACCAAATTGGCCCAATTTGTTCACTGACACACGGGGGTACCAGCTTCATCTTTTCCCACTGAGCAGGCTCCCCTCCCTCCTGCATAGAAGTAGTTTGGCTCCAGGGATGGGGCTGGCCAACTGACAGCCGGGCTGTGAGGGAAGAGGGCAGGGCAAGATTTACATGCCCTCCCTCCCTGTAGGACCCCAGGAGCTGGCTTGAGGTTGCCTCTCTCCATCTCTGCCAGCCCCCTGAGCCCTGGGTGCTGAGGGTCACACAGTCTGGGGGAAGGAGGTGAGGAAGAGAAGGGGAATGGGCCATCTCCTCTCTTGGATATGAGTGGCACAAGTGGGAAAGAATTGGGACTTTCTTGGGAAGAGCAAGGAGGGGGCTTTGGGAGAGGCTAGGGCACCATTTAAGGCAAACCAACGTCACTTGGTTGAGGCAGCTGAGTTCACCAGGTCCCCATAGGGCCACAACTCTGAGCATGCGGGTGAGAGGAGGCAAAAGAGAACCTGTGCCCCACCTCTCTAACTCCAAGCCAAACTCGCCTCTTCAATGCTTGCTCCAGAAAGAGTCTTGAAGGCTGGGACTGTCACAGGAGGCCTGCCGGTGGGACTTGGAGAAGAATCACCTCTCACCTTCCTCTTCCCTACGGCCTCTCTCTCCAGGGCTGATCAAGAGGCAATAAGGAGATAGGCATCTCCTGGGGTCAGGGGGTTCCATGAGGTGAGACAGGAGTTCCGATGATGAGTCAGCCAGGGCGAGCACATGCATGGAGGCCCCCAGCCCCTGTAACCCTGTCTTCTATGTCCTATACCAGGTAGACACTTTCACACACGTGGACTTGGGTGTCCTGACCCACCATCCATGGTCGATCCTTCCTACACGACATCCACTCCCTGGTCTCACCCCGCTCCCTGATCTCACCCCGCTCCGCGATCTCACCCCACTCCCCGATCTCATCCCGCTCCCCGATCTCACTCCACTCCCAGATCTCACCCCACTCCCCGATCTCACCCAACTCCCAGATCTCACCCCGCTCCCCGATCTCACCCCGCTCCCAGATCTCATCCCACTCCCAGATCTCACCACACTCCCAGATCTCACCCACTCCCAGATCTCACCCCACTCCTAGATCTCACCCCACTCCCAGATCTCACCCACTCCCAGATCTCACCCACTACTAGATCTCACCCCACTCCCTGATCTCACCCCACTCCCTGATCTCACCCCACTCCTAGATCTCACCCCACTCCCCAATCTCACCCCACTCCCAGATCTCACCCACTCCCCTGTCTGTCACTGAAGCCCTTGTTTCAGTGGAACAGCCACCCTGGGGCCTAAGGGTTTCAGTGGAAGATAAAGTGAAGGAAAAAGCTGGCACAGACGCTGACAGTGGGGCTCGGGGCTGTTGGGTAGGGAATTCTGGGGTTCTGTTGTCTGGAAAGGGATAGTGTGAAATTCCCCTTGGTTTCCCTCTTGAGGAGGGAGGGATTTCGCTGAAAGAGAAGTAGAAGAGAGCTAGTAAGCCTTAGGGCCGAGGCAGGAGCCCCAGTGCCCAGCCAAAGAGTAGGTCAATGAGGGCCTCAGTTCCCGCCTGCGGGCTGGGGAGAAGGTGAAGGGCATCCGAATGCCCCAACCTGGCTAGCTCTGGGGGAAAAAACACCTCCCAATCCCATGTCCCTTTCCCCATTCTTTCTCTCTCTTACCTCAGGGTTAAACCATTCCTACCCCCGGGGATGGCCCTTAAGAACTTTCCCAGGTCACCTTTCACCCCAAATCCCAAACCCACCCAAGGCCCAATCCTGTTGCAATCAGCAACTCCTCCCTTAGGGGGAATTCCACTCCTGGAACCCCGTGGAGGGTGGGGCCATCCCTGAGGGGGAGATGAGCCACCGGGTGGGTTCGGGAAAGGCAAAGGCAGGGAAGGCACCTGGTGTGGTGGGATAACCTGTGGGACCAGGTGGGGTCTGCTCCTGGAGGGAGAAGCAGGCAGAGCTGGAGGCAGGGCACTCGAGAGATGGAGGGCAGAGGCAACC
The DNA here is from genome assembly GCA_963574635.1 of Cheracebus regulus. Lineage (NCBI taxonomy): Eukaryota > Metazoa > Chordata > Mammalia > Primates > Pitheciidae > Cheracebus > Cheracebus regulus. Next base: position 41,456 of record CAUYQU010068716.1, on the reverse strand, counting down.
AAGCCGTGCAGGGGAAGTCCAGGGCGTCCTGGAGGAGAAGGGGCGGAGGGGAAGAAGGAGCAACGTGCTGAACGGACTTCATCCTGCTCAACCAACAAGCTGATTTTTTTTTAAAAAAATAATCCCACCAGGCACAGTGGCTCATACCTGTAATCCCATGCACTTTGGGAGGCTGAGGCAGGAGGATCGCTTGAGCCCAGGAGTTTGAGATCAACCTGGGCAATATAGGGAGACCCCCAACTCTACAAAATAAAAAAATTAACCAAGTGTGGTGGTGCATACCTGTGGTCCCAGCCACTTTCGGGGCTGAGTGGGAGGATCCCTGGAGCCTGAGCGGTTGAGGCTGCAGTGGGCCATAATCCCACCACTGCACTCCCACCTGGGCAACAGAGCGAAACCCTGTCTCTAGTGAACAATAATAATAATAATTCCTACTCCTTCCATTCTTACCTGCCTCCTAGGTCAAGGTACTTGCCTTTGCTCCTTTCTGGTTTGCCCTGACTAAGCAGAGCGCACCCTCCTGGCAGTGTTGTAGACCTGGATTCCAGAGAACTGAGCACAGCTAGGAAGGGAGGAATGCAGGAAGTCCCTGAACTTCTCTTAGAAACACTCTCAGCCTTCCCTTTTCTGGCACAACTCCTAGCTGATGTGTGGGCTCCTCTTCACTAACAAGAAGGGCTCTTACCAGGCCCAAAGAGTCACAATGACCTGGGTATGAATTCTAGTTCTGCCACTTACTTGCTCTGTGACTACAACTTACTATCACATAACCTTGAGCTATTATGTAGCCTCTGTAAGCCTCAGTTTCCTTGTCTATGAAGTGGGAACTCTACCTTTGAAGGTCATTGTGAGGATTGCAGTCCATCCTACAAGCTGTTTGCATTGTGGTGCTTAGCATACGGAGCAAGTTGAGTCAATACCTGTTGAATGAATGAATGAATGAGTGGATTTGAAGGGCTTTCTGTTTATGTCTTTGCCTGATTCCATTACAGATTCTTGGGCACCATCTGGAACAGGTGTTTGAATCCCCAGTAGAACAGGGACTTAACCCCTCTGTGTCTCAGTATCCTCATCTATAAAACGGGAAATAACGAAAGTACCTACCTCATGGCTTTATTTTGAGGATAATGAGTTAATCCAGGTAAATCTCTTAGAGCACTGGCTGGTAATAAGTAAGAGTCCAGGTGGCTCGCAGCTGTAATTTCAGTACTTTGGGAGGTCAAGCTGTGAGGATCACTTGAGGCCAGGAGTTAGAGACCAGCCTGGGCAACACAGTGAGATCCTATCTCTACAAAACATATTTTTTAAAATTAGCTGGGCATGGTGACACGTGCCTGTAGCCCCTGCTACTTGGGAAGCTGAGGCAGGAGGATTTCTTGAGTCAAGGAGGTTGCGGCTGCAGTGAGCTACAATCACACCACTGCACTCCAGCGTGGGCAGCAGAGGGAGACCCTGTCTCAAAAAAACAAACAAAAGGTGTGGGGACCGTGGGTGTTGTTAGACAAAATCCACTGTCCTTTCCAGCCCACACCATCCTATTTTCAAATGGCTGAAGAATGAGATGGCCACAGCCCCAGCCCCTCCACCTTAGGGATCAGAAAGTCCTTTCCTCAGTAAGCTCCTTCTCCTAGAAGGAGCGGATACCCTCTCTAAAACCAGAGAAACTCCAGGCGGGTTCCACATCCCTCAGAGCCCGCCTAGCCCCACCCAGGCCTGGGTTGGCGACACCACCCTCCCCTCCCAACTCTGTCTCCAGGACTGATCCTTCCAGGTTCCCTGCCCTGCACTCAGCCGGTGACTTCCCTCCTCCCTCCACCTCAGCCCTTCTTTCTTGCCACCCCTCTGGCTGGCGCCTGAGCCTCTCTCTCCCTGGTGGCATGCTGATGGCGTGCAGACTGAGTCCACAGCAGGCCTTGGGCACGGAGCATTGGGTGCCAGGGCCAGCCCATGCCAGCGGCTCAGCCCTCCTCCTGCTGAAACCTGCCACCGCCCAATGCCCATGGACACACACTCATTCCCTTCCACTGCCGCCGGGAAGTGCCAGGCTCCAAACACCTTTACCTAGAAACCAACACTCCCTACCTTGTTCCCATCCTAGGAGGGCCCGGCCAGCTTGTCACCAAGGGTGGGGCCCAAGGTCTTTGCCTGGGCTCTGGCCCTTCCTGACAGTCCTCCCCCTCCCCACTGACCCGGGTCTGACCTACAGTCATTCTGGCGTGGACCCCGTCTCCAAATGACAGGAGAGAAACTCCGTGTGGGCTATTGGAAAGCAGGATTTCTCAAAGTTTCACCTGGGATTCCTGTAAGAGCAGGGGCTAGGGAGAAGCTGGGCAGGGAAAGACCACCCAAAGCGACCCACTCTCAAACTCTTTCACTTCAGGCTCTGTTGTATCTGTTGTGCATTATATACATGCACATTTTACTCCCCATTCTCTCCAAATCTGCTTACTATAAAGCATACATTCTAAAACATCTTCAAGTTGAATTATTTTTTCTTCAAAAATACGTGCCTGTAATCCTGGCACTTTGGGAGGCCAACGCAGGAGGATCACTTGAAGCCAGGAGTTTGAGATCAGCCTGGGCCACATAGGGAAATCCCATCTCTACAAAAAATACAAAAGTTAGCTGGGTGTGGTGGCACATGCTCATGGTCCCAGCTACTAGGGAGACTGAGGTGGAAGGATTGCTTGAGCCCAGGGGGTTGAGGCTGCCGTGAGCCGTGTTCATGCCACTGCTCCCCAGCCTGGGTGACAGAGTGAGATCCTATCTCAAAAACAAAATCTTTGGGTCAAATAGACATACCAGAAAGATACACAATGGCTTTGGTCATCCCCTGGCACACCCTATATGCTCAGGGCACATTTAATATCTCCATTTGAGAAGCTCAGGCTGAGCAAACAAGAAATGGAAGGAGGTCTAGGGTGGAGAGAGTGGAAGAGGCGGGAGAGGGTACTGAGGAAGATTCTGGTAACTGTTCCTTGGGGCTGACCTGACCATCATTTCCTCCCCTTGCTAATACAAGCTTCGTCTGAGACCAAGTTCTCCATCCCTGACTCCCATACGACCCATTTGTCTCTGATTTTTCCACAGTGAGGATAATCAATATATGCTTCAATCCTCACTGTCCCCAATTCCAGTGGATCTGAACCTTTGCTCCTGCCCAGAGAAGAGCTCTTGGGAGTTTCAACTCTGGGGAGTATCAAAAAAGAGGCTGGCACACCTCAGCACTCTCCCACACAGCAGCATTCATCATCTGCATCACTCTGAGCCTCAGTTTCCTCATCCACAAATCAATGGGGTTCAATTTGGGTGTCTAAGGATCCCTCCCACAGCAAAAATCTTAATCTCCTTCATAGAAACTGTTGGCCTCACTAGAACATCAGTCTATTTGCTTCTTAACTAATATCTTCCATTAATTCCACAAACGTTTCTTGAGCAATTACTATATGCCCTGCTCTGTGCAAGGTGCTGGGGTGTATTGTAAGGAAGGGTGGTTCCCACCCATGTGAGACTCAAATGTGGGGATTTGTACTGTGTTTGGAAGTCTGAAGTCTGTCTTTATTTTTTTTCTTTCTTTTTTTCTTTCTTTCCTTCTCTTTCTTTTCTCTTTCTTTTTCTTTCCTTCCTTCCTTCTTCTCTCTCTCTCTCTTTCTCTCTGTCTTTTCTCTTTGTCTCTTTCTTCCTCTTTTTCTTTCCTCTTTCTTGCTTGGGCTGGAGTGCAGTGGTGCCGCCATGGCTCATTGTAGCCTCAACCTCCCAGGCTCCAGCACTTCTCCCACCTCACCCTCCCAAGTAGCTGGGACTACAGGCACACACCACCGTGCCCAACTACTTGTATTTTTTTGTAGAGGTGGGATGGGGTCTTCCTGTGTTGCCCAGGCTGGTCTCAAATTCCTGGACTCCTGTAATCCTTCTGTGGCAGAAGGCTTGGAGGGATGCAGGGAGCAGTAGAGAGGTGTCCATGAGGAAGGTACTATTCCTGTGGGCACCTGTAATCCCAGCTACTCAGGATGTTGAGGCAGGAGAATCGCTTGAACCCAGGAGACAGAAGTTGCAGTGAGCCGAGATCTCGCCATTGCACTCCAGCCTTGGGTAACTAGAGCGAAACTCCATCTCAAAACAAAAAAAACACTGTATATATGGCTTCATGCAATAAATATTCCTGTTGTCATGTCTGTCTTCCGTCTTAATTAGAAGATGTTCACTCCACTGTGCTTTTTCTAAAACATCAGACTGCTCAGCAATTGCCGAGTCTTAATTTTCTTTGCCCACTCTCAGAGTGAATGATCTGGACCATCAAAGAGGTGTCACTTCCATGGTCACCTGGATCTAACTAGGGGGAGGACCCTTCAAAGCTGCTAGTCAATGACAGGGAGGCTGAGACACCCACACCACCAATGGGAGAAGGTCTCCTCTCCCCAGGAACCCTAAATAAGGACAGGAGGATCAAAGAGGCCCTCCCGAAGGGTCTTTTGGCCACTGTCCTGCCTCTCATTGGGAATTCTGCCCCCCAACCTCAAGCTCTGTCAACCTAGAGCTCTGGGGAGAACCAGCACACAGGCCCCTTCCAGCCTCACCCCCAATCCCTGTGCTGCTCTTCCTCTTCTTGGCCTGTAAGGACAGAAGGGGAGACCCCCGCCTCCTGGGCCTGGCCTGGCCTGTGAGACAGAGAGGTCATGCAAGGTCCTCTCTCCTCTCCCTGGCAGGACCCTGTGGGCACAGGCAGGAAGGCGACTGTCCCTACAAGTCTGAAGGGAGAGACAGGTCCCAGCCCTTCATGGCTACATCACAAGATCACCAAACACTCCCTGGGCCAACCTCCTGTAATACCCTCACTGGAAAGGTGGGGTTAATAGCCCCGGTTACAGCTGGGCAGGCCGCCTAGGACAGGCCAAGTGGCTTGCCCAGGGCCAGAACACTAACCCACTCTGCAACTCTGTTGGTTGGGTCAGGCCACAGTGGGCAGAAACAGGAGCTACCTGAGGAGGGGAGGAGGTGTGGCCCTCGGGGCAGGCTTCCTGGAGGAAGAGGAGGAGGCCAGGCTGGATGGAGAAGGGAGGCGGCCAGAGAGGCCTAGGAAGGGTTAGGTGCGGGCCTGGGCAGCTCGATCCGGAGCCCGCCTTAGATTCAAGGATAGGGCAGGGCGGGATCCAGCCCGGGAGGGGCCGCCATGCCTGAGCTCGTGCCACCGCATCCCTCCTAGCCCCCCTTGAGACCCCGGCCCAGCTCCCAGGGGGAACAGGAAGCCAGCGAGTCCCCGGGGTACCCCAAAACTGGCGAGACTAGAGCAGGCAGTGACGGGGCCCAAGCCTAGGTATAAGGGTTCTTCCACCTCTCCCAGGCACTCAAGGCCCCGGGGTAGGTGCGCGGAGCCAGCCTATGGGACCGGGGTCTCTGAAGATACCTGCCTGCGGTAGAAATCAGGCGGCAGAGCCAAAACAGAGGGTCAGGCTTGGGTCTGGCACTCGGCACCCTGCACTGCTGGGCTGGGACGGCGTTGGGCCCACAGCAGGCTGCGGGAGGGCCCGGCTGCCTAATGGTTTTCCGAGGAGGCTCCTGTGGATTAGGGATTAGAGGTCGGCTCAGAGCCGGGCGGGGTGGATGGGGAGAGGTTCCAGGAGCCTGCAGCTCTGGCCTGGGTTGTGCTGAGTGAGGAGAGGGCCTTGGGCTTTGGAGCGGGGTTTGGCCAGGGCTCTGCCAGTGCCAAGTCAGGCCAGGAGTCAGGTGGGTTTTTTGTGCTAACCCAGCCCGTGCTGCATAGACAGATGCAGGGGCTGCTGGCTGTAGACCTGCCAAGGACGGGTGAGGAACCCGCGAAGGTGCTGGGCTTAGAGCTGCGATTGCTCAACACTTTACACAAGACAGAACCGCCCACCACACAGCCTTGCATGAGGCGGGGCGAGGGCTGTGTGTGACGATGTGTGTGTGTGATGATGGTGGGGACTAAAACACCCCAAGCCGCCTCCTGCGGATGGGCCATTCAGAAAGGGACAGGGGCTTCCTCAACAAGTCCCCACCACCCGGGTGGGACCCCCTGACCTCACTGAGCTTCTTCAACCCCTCTCCCTGCATCCACCCTCCAGCCCCGCGCCCATCCCCACCCCTCACTCAGCTCCCTTCGCCTGGGCCCCTGCCAGTCCCTGCAGAGGCCAGTTCAAAGCTCCAAAGTAACTGGTGATGGGGGAGGGGGCTGGGACCTCCTGGAGCCAGGCCTGCCCCACCCCCACTGATCCAGCCCTGGGCAGGAGGAACTGTCTTCCCAGAGGACCCCAATTCTTTTTAGGGAGGTGACCCAGAAGAGGGGCTGGGCCTTGAGTGCAGGCTGGATGACTTCAAAGGGCAGTGGGTGGGGTTGGCGCCTGGTCACAGGTGCCACTCAGGGTGGGCCAACCTGCCCAACCAGGTCAGGGCCTGTGCTGCACCCGCCCTCCCGCCCAGAACATCACAACACAGGCCTGACAGCAGCCCCACCCACCAGGGACTCCCCCAGGGCTCAGGAGAGGACCTGACACAGGGATCTGAGGCGAGGCATCCAGGGCGGGCAGGCGGGTCACCCAGCCATCCCCCACCCTGTGCCCAGAGCCTGTGCACACCTGTTCACACACACACACACAGCCTCCTGGCAGAGTAGGCACAGAGTTAGGTGCCAGGGCCACAGGGGCTCCATCAAGCTTTGTCCAAAAGTTCCTCCTGCCATCTTCTTCTCCCTCCTGAGTTATCAGGAAATGAGCAGAGGGTGGCCCAGTCTCCAGCCTGGCACCAGCTCTTTTGGGTGATGACTCCTTAGAGCTGAGAGAGGAGGCCTAGGCTTACCTCTCTACATGTCAGGTGAACATCTGCAGTTCCCACACACAGCACTAGGTGTGCAGAACCAGGCCAGGCACTTGGGGTCGGTGGGAAGACTGAGGGCCAGGTGCGGTGGCTCACACCTGTAATCCCAGCACTTTGAGGGCCCAAGGCAGGAGAATCACTTGAGTCCAGAAATATGAGACCAGCCTGGGCAACACAGTGAGACCTCATCTCTAAAAAAATACAATAAAATAAGACTGTTTTTCCTTCAGATCATGAGCTATTGGCCTCAGTTTGCTCATCTGTAAAATGGGAACAATAATAGTACCTACCATGAAAGGTTGTTGTGAAGATTACATGAAATGCCATGTTCTTAGCACAAGGCCTGGCATATAGTAAGTGCTCAATAAGTGGCAGGTGTCACTGTTATTATCCTAGTGGGGAGAGTCTATCTGGAGAGCCACATAAGCTGTGAACCAGACTAGATGCTTGCAGCCTGGGTGGGTCTCAGCCTTGTGTGAATCCAGCGTTTGCCTCTGGCCTCCTCCTACCCCTGCACTGGCTGCTCTGCCTCACGCTTACCCCAGAGGGACGCCAAGATTCCGACTGACCCATTCATCCACAGGAAGGGACTCCAAGCCCCCAGGCAGAGCAGGAATGGTCGGTGGGGTCACTTGACTCATGTCCATCTATGGTGACGTCTCAGAGGAGAAAAGAGCTCCAGAGAAAGTCTTCGACAATCCGGTTCCAGGGAAGCCTCACAGGGGAGAGAGCTCCCAGGAACAGTGGGAAGAGGAGTGGGCAGTGACTGTGTATCCTGGGTCAGAGGTAGGATAGCAGGGAGTCAGGAGGGTTTCTCTCATGTCTCTTTCCACACCCTGGGCTCGAAGGGACGAGCAGGGTACCATGAGCCACATCAGTGTGGGATGCAGGGAGCCTGGCTCTTCAGCCAGCCCATGCCTCTGCAAGCTCTGTTCATCTCCATCCATCCAATTCAGTGCTCTGGCAGGCATGTGGGTGTAACTTACAGGACATGACCGTGCCGGTCTGTGTGCCAGGCCCTAGGCATATGACTGTGGCTGAAATAGGCAGGGGCACTGATCCTGGGATGCCTACAATCTGGAGGGTACAGTGACCCCTCAATCTGAAAAGGCCTCCTGGAGGCAGATGTCAGGCGGGACAGGAAGGGAGGAGGAGAAGGAGAGGGCGCTGGTTGCAAAAGGAAGTGTGAAAGAGCAGAGCATGCCAACCTGAAGACCCCCATCACTGTCACCCAGGAAAGAAGGGGTGGCCTGGTCAAGTCTGGGGTCTGAAAGGTCCCAGAGCCTCTGAACAAGTAGGGGAGGGGACCAGAAGCGGCTGGATGCTGCTGGCACTGGTTCCTGGCCTGAGTGGGAGGGGACGTTCTTGGACCCTGCTGGCCCTGGACTCTGGCCACCTCCGACCTCCCTCTGTTGGCGGTGTGGCAGCAAGAGCTGGATCTGCTGCATTCCTCGGAGGCCCAGGTTGCCTTCTGACTGGGCTTGGAAGAGCCCCTGGGGGCAGGCAGGTCTCTCCTTGGTCCCTGGGCTGGAAAAACTGGTCTTCCTGCACACCCCCCACCAGCAGCCTGGAGTTCGAGGAGAGGGTGTCAGCAGGAACGGGAGGTTCCCTGCATTCCACCACTCCACGGGGGATGGGAATGGGAGGGGAGTGGGAGGAGAGAAGGCGAGACGCACAAGGGGGAGGAAGCAGGATGAGAACTGGGAGCTTCTCTGACCAGGGAGGAATGAGACTAGGCTGAATGGAGTAGGGGGACTTTTTTTTCCCCTTTAAATATGTCATCTCAGTTGGGGGCATTTTTAATAGACTTCAGAAGCAGGATGAGATCTGGGTCAAATCTCTTTCCTCCCCCTGTCTGAGAAGGAAGATAGATAAATGCCTTCCCCGCCAGCAGGAAAGCTTGATGTAAAACATCAAGAAGACCTTCCTTAATGGGTAAATGAAATAGATGACCATGAGACAGGACCGAAGCATCCTCTAAGGAAAAGAGGAGAGAGTGGATCTCAGCCTGGGATGCACCCAGGAGGTACGACCTTAGGATGACTTAGGTCCCCTCATCTTCCCGTGGGTGGAGGGAAGTAAGGGTGGGGGCTCAAGATGAGGGCACTGTCCCACTATCTTCATGGATTCCCCCTGCTTCCTGGGCCCCTAGGCTATGTCAGACCCAAGAAAAGCCCCAGCCACTAGCAATATACCTCTACAGGAATATCCTTTGCAGGAAGAGAGACTTAGGAATGTAGAAACAAAGGAATCTTGATGGCCAGAGCTAAGCTTGATGAATTCCAAGATGGGCCCGGCAACACGGCAAGGCCAGATCCCTTAGAACATTCCCACTCTGTCACCTGGGTCCTTTCCCCCTCACTAGGCAGAGAGCTGCCCCCTTCCCCTCCCTGCCTCCCCCAGTCCTCCCCCAGGGCTTGCTATGTGCTGGCCCAGAGTGGGTGCTCAGGGGTGCAGTGGGTTATAATGGACCAAGCCCAAGCCCCAGTTTTCTCCGGCTCCATGAACCTTCTCCCCTAAAAACAAAACCCAACCCCTCTTGGGGAGAAAAAGACCAGATATCCACTCAATGTCCTGTCTAGCATTCAGGGACATAGTCACTGAGGTTTTGTGTCTCAAAATATAGGCCATGTATCACCTGCCTGCCTCTGCATTAGCGGAACCTTTGTTCAGAATGCAGACCCTCACAGCGTCCCCGCTCTAATTCACTGGGCCCAGGAACCTGCATTTTATACATGCTCTCCATATCAAAGTTTCTCAAGATTCTAAGAAGTTTAAGAATCTTGGCTGGGTGCAGTGGCTCATGCCTTTAATCCCATGCACTTTGCGAGACCAATGCGGAAGGAACACTTGAGCCCAGGTGTTCAAGACCAGCCTGGGCAACATGGGGAGACCCCGCCTCTGTAAGAAATAAAATAAAATAAGCCAGGTGTGGTGGCCACATACCTATAGTCCCAGCTACTTGGGAGGCTGAGGTGACAGGATCGCTTGAGCCTGGGAGTTTGAGGCTGCAGTAAGTCATGATGGCACCACTGCACTCCAGCCTGGGTGACAAAAACAGACTCTTTCTTTCCTTCCTTTTTTTTTTTTTTTTTGTTTTGAGACAGTCTAGCTGTCATGCAGTGGGATGATCTCGGCTCATGGGGCAACTTCTGCCTCCTGGGTTCAACTAATTCTCCTGCCTCAGCCTCCCGAGAAGCTGGGATTACAAGTTCATGCCACCACACCCGGCTAATTTTTGTATATTTAGTAGAGATGGGGTTTCACCATGTCGGTCGGGCTAGTCTTGAACTCCTGACCTCATGATCCGCCTGCCTTGGCCTCTCAAAGTTCTGGGATTACAGGTGTGAGCCACTGCACCTGGCCAAAACCCTGTCTTTAAAAAAAAAGGCAGGCACAGTGGCTCATGCTTGTAATCCCATCACTTTGGGAGGCCAAGGCCAGCAGATTGTTTGAGCCCAGTGGTGGTGCGTGCCTGTAGTTCCAGCTACTTGGGAGGCTGAGGGAGGAAGATCACCTGAGCCCAGGAGGTCGAGGCTGCAGTGAGCTGTGATCACATCACTGCACTCCAGCCTGGGTAACAGAGTGAGACTCCATCTCAAAAAAAAAAAAAAAAAAATTAAAAGAAAATAATCTCTGCAAGGGACCTGCCCAACGAGCAGTTCCTCAGGGTTGGGGGTGCTGTTTGGGGGGTCTCTCAGACACTGTGTTCCCCAAGGCCAGTCATTCAGACCTGATGGGCGGAAGCCTTCTGCAGCCTCTGCAGTATGACTGGAGGGGAAGCCTCCCCATGGTGAGTGGCCTGATTACTGAACATCCTTCCCTGATATCTCTATTCCTTTCATTTGACTTTCCCTTAACAACATTTCTTGCAAGCCCATCGACTGCCAGGCACTGTGCTAGAGGCTGGTCATTTCCCACGAAGTTCTGCACACCTGCCGGCGTGGTGGGGCAAAGGATGCGTGACAGCTGGCATGGAGGCGGGGAATGGGCACAATGGCCTCCTAAGGTCCCCTGAGGACCCAGAAGCATCCCTGCCCAGGCTTCCTCCCAGCTCTCAGGATGGGTGTTGGTGCAAGGCATCCTAGCCTGGGCCAGGCTTCACCCTTCCTCCATTCCACAGCACTGCCCAGTCCAGGTGAGACGAATTTCCCGACAGTGCCGAGCCTCATGGAGCGGGTAGCTTCTAATCCTGCCATCTGATTTCCTTCCAAGATGTATCAACGGAACGTCAGGAAGCTTTACTAAAGCAGAACTAACTGATGGCCTCATTATTCATTTACACATTCATTTATTCACCAGGCTCCTCCTCTGTTCCAGACTGGGACTTCAAACATGGAGAAGGTATACTCCGTGCCACCAAGAGATGCTCATAGCCTCATGGAAAAGCCACACACGAAATAGACACTTGCAATTCAGGCATTCAGTCATTTGCTCATCCTTCACCAAAGATGTATCAAGGGTCTGACCCTCTCCAATCCACCAGTGCTGTTATCTGAGGCAGATGGTGCAGAGGGCAAGGGCTTTGCCGTCAGACAGTCCTGGGTTCAAATCCCTCCTTCTGCCTCCTGGTGAAAACCAAGAGGGCTTTGCTTCATGTACCTGGGAATTCCCCTGACTTGTCAGAGAGCCAGGATCGATGTCAGTTAGGGGTAATTGAGGTAATAGGCATCAGACCATAGTGAGTGAGTTTCTAATCAGCAATTTCTCCTGCTGCTGCTTCCTCAAAGCACTTATCACATTGTGTGGGCTCGGTCTCCTGGCCATCCTTGGATGCATACACAACATCTTCATGAGATGTGCGTCTTGGGCCTGGGTGTTCAGCAAGGGTTTGCTGTATGAATGGGTGCTCAGAGTTTACTATCCAAACACATAAAACATAGAATACCAAATAGAATGAAATGAACAGAAAAAATTCATATCTTAGAGCTGGATTATGCCTTAGAGGCCCTCTCCTCACTTTCTGTTTTGGAGAATCTGAGCCTCCCATGGGGGAAGTGGGGAGCATGCCCAGCCTCACACTGTGGATAGCAGAGCTGGATCTAGAATGAGGTGAGCTTTTTCTAGAGATCACATAGTCTAAGCTTCAGGGTGCTTCATCCACAAATTGGGCACATGGTACTAACTCCCAGTGATGGTTCTGACTTCTTTTGGCCACCCGCTTCTCCAGAACACAACAGCAAAGGCATACCCTCTTCTTGGGCACACCATTTCCTCTGAATCTCTTGGTGCTTGGGACCTTGGGAAGGAATTGGGTACTGCCCTGACGGCTCTGGTTTTGATTAGATCTATTGGCTGGCTTTTGGTTGAGGATGCAGAACGCTTTGGATCAGGTGAACCCACAAAGAGTTAAAGCTGACTCCTCTGACCCTTTCGGTCCCAACAAAAGTATTCCGTAGAATTCCGTAGAGGAGGTGAGTGTGGAGCCAGACACACACACACACGGAGTGACCACCACACAATCTTCAAGCCTGCCCACAGGAGCAGTGAGTGAAACTGACAACCAACACCAGAGTCAACTAAGTAAGGACACTTAGGTCCTCTCCTGCCCCAAAGCTCTGCCTTCCACTCCCATCCATGCTCCCCCAGGCATTGCGGAAGCCACAGTCCCCTCCTCCCTTCCCAAAGGAAGCCTTTGTATGTATCTGAGACATGCTTAGAAATGTCTAGAAATTTCTAGCTGAGAAGGCTTCAGGTACTTTCCAGGCATGAAGACCTGGGAGGCAGGAAGTGTCCTGGGACCACCACCCTCAACTCTCAGAGAATACCAGTACTAATTTTCCAGAGCTTCCTTGGTCCTTTCCAGAATTTTCTCCTCTTTTCTGCAGGAAACGTTCCACAAGGAGAGGAGAAGAATGCTCCCTTCCCTCCAATACACACACACACACACACACACACACACACACACACACACACACACCAGCCTCTAAGAGAGCAGCTTTTCCCAGACCACCCAGCCAGCTGAGTGCCACCCCAAAGAAGAAGAAGAAGAGGACCCTGCCCAGGGGATTTGGGAAGGGAACAGCTCAGATTCCATCCAAGGGGATTTGGATCAGACGTGAGAAAGGACTTCCTGAACAGGTGGACACTGCCCCCTGGATCATATCACCAGGACAGAAGGGAGGACGCCCTCCTCTAGAGGTTGTGGCAAATGCACAACCCACTGAGCAGCAGCTCTCAGGAGACTTAATGCACACACCCGCTGGCGCAGCTGTTTCTGTAGAAGCACTCCTACAGAGGCACACTCACAGGAGCACAAAGGTGCTCGTACCAGCATCCTTGTCCCAGAGTTATCTGTGACGATGGAAAATCAGAGACTGCCTAGATGCCCTTTGATAAGGAAAGTGAAGCAAGTTAGAATTCAGCCACACAGAGGACAGATGCTCTGCAGCCCCTAAAAATGAGATCACACTGTGTATACAGATGGCCGTGATGGCAAAACAAGTTGAAAAACTATTTGGAAATTCCCATTGGTATTTTATTCATAAAAAGGGTTTTTTAAATGCTTACAAAGGTCTGGAAGGATGCACACAAATCAGTTGGGGAAATGGGCTTTGTATTCTATAGACGTCTATATTTGAATTTATTTTATTTATTTATTTTTTGAGACAGAGTTTCACTTTTGTCACCCAGGCTGGAGTGCAGCGGCATGATCTCACCTCCTGCATCCTCTGCCTCCTGGGTTCAAGCGATTCTCCTGCCTTGGTCTCCTGAGTAGCTGGAATTACAGGCGCCTGCTACCACACTAATTTTTATTGTATTTTTAGTAGGGACGGGGTTTTACCATGTTGCCAAGGCTGGTCTCGAACTCCTGACTTCAGGTGATCCCTCCACTCTAGCCTGAGCCTCCCAAAGTGCTGAGATTACAGGCGTGAGCCACCGCATCCGTCCTATCTTTGAATTTTACAACAAGTACGTAGCACTTTGGTAACTTTTTAAATGAAACTTTTTTTTTTTTAATGAATGAAACTTAAGTAGTAGAAGGGAGGGGACAAGGCAGGTAAGGGAGGTTTTGCCCCATCCTCTAGGCAATGAATGGAAGTGATGACTCTGGGGACACCTTTCTCATCCCAAGGAGAGGTCAGCCCCCCTCCCAGCCACAATCCCATCCGTCCCAGCTCAACCGAATGTTTACAGAGCGCCTGCTCCAGCCCAGGCAGAGGATTTAGAGAAGGAGCTTGGTCTTTACCTCAGGGGCTCCCAATGCAGTGGGGGAGACCATGCCTCTGTGGTTCCTGTGCATGCAATAGGTCTGACCCCAGGCACACCCCCCCAAATATGTGCACATGTTCACACACACATGTGCACGTGCACATACAGGGGCTGAGGGGTAGCTGGAGACCAGCTGTCTGTCTCTCGGGAGTGTGTATTGTGGGTAGGGTAAAGAAGCCTGGAAAGGACTCCAGCTAGGAGAGGACACACACACACACACACACACACACACACACACACACACACACAGCCTCTCTCACATGCTGATGCTCTGATACCATATTGTATACTCTTAGGCCCACCCTCAAAATGGCTGTCATCCCCCCAGACCCTGCCCGGAGAATGCTGGGCAAGGGGCAAGGTGGGGCAGATGATGAGGGAGGCGAGAAGGGGAGGAAGAAGCCCCCTTCGAGATGTAGTCCCCTGCAGATGAGCCCCCTTTGTCGGGCTCCCCTCCTCCATTTCCTCCCAAGGGCTGCCAGGACAGAGGCTCCTCCTCCCCTTCCTTCCTCGCACAGCCCCATGACAAGGAGCGGCAAAGTCCACAACACTGGGCATGGAAGGGGAATGAGGGGCCCTCACCCACCTGGCCTTGAACTGCCCCAAATGTCCCTGCATTTTTTTTTTTTTTGAGACGGAGTCTCACTCTATTGCCCAGGCTGGGGTGCAATGGCACCATCTCAGCTCACTGCAATCTCTGCCTCCTGGGTTCAAGCGATTCTCCTGCCTCACTTGGCCTCCCAAAGTGCCGGGATTACAGGCTTGAGCCACCGCGCCCGACTGCTTTTTCTTTTCTCACCTGCTGAAGATTTTCCCAGCACACCTGTAAAGAGGAAATCCTTCTGGAAGTCTAACTGATATAGAAAGGAGGGGCTTAGAGGGGTCTTTCTAAGGTTTTACCAGGATCTCCCTTACCACCCACTCTTCTGTGGGACCTAAACAAGCCGCCTGGCCTCGGCGCTCCAGCGTCCCCGTGTGTAAATGGGACTCGGCAATACTAACACCAAGTAGGATCACATCTACCCTTTGAGTGGCTGTTTCTCTTTTCGTAAAAGAAGGTGGCCCCTTTGTGGGAGCGGGAGGGAGCCGTAGGGCGCAGGTGAGGACCTGCCAGGTACCGGGCCGCCTAGTGTAGGGAGCGACCGCAGCTGCCGAGCGGCACCCAGAGGCCGGCGCGGGAACTGCAGCTGCCCCGTCCGGGTCCCCCCGCGGAAAGGAGGCTGGAGAACCGTGGGCGAGTTCGGCTGTCCTGCCCCACTGGGCTGGGTCCTCCGCAGCACTCCGGGGGCGGAGCGGGCCAAGGAGAGGCTAAGAGAGACGAAGACTGGGTCTTCCACCTGCAGGGAGCTCCTGTCTCAAAGTGGTGCCTGGGCCTGGGCTGCCATAGCCGGGGACCCCAGGACAGGGGCAGGATGTGGGGGAGGTGCCAGGAGAGGGCTAAGTCCAGGCTGAGCGGTGGCAGGGGGAAGGGGAAGGGGCAAGGGCAGCAGTCTCCCTAGAGGAGACAGGCTGAGGGCTGGAGACCGGACGGCCGTTCAAAGCGGGGAAAGAACCGAGATGCTGGGGAGGCCATTTTGGCCAGCCCCCTGCCCTCAAGCCCCTCCCAAATAGGATGCGTTGTTTTGTTTTTTGTTCCCTGAAAATTCACCTGGAACAAAGACTTTCCAGTCTCATCCCTTCTGCTTGTCTCCACCCCTAGTTAGGAATCCCCAGGTCCAGCACTTCTTGGGAAGTCACTCGTAGAGGGCCAGCGACCTCAGATGTCCCCCTCCCCCTGCCCAGGCTTGGGGGAGGGAAACCGCTGCTTTAGTCACGCCAGATAATCACCTCTGGTCACTCACTGTCTGGCCTCTTCCTCCAAGTAACTCCAACTATCTCTTAGACATTATCTCACCATGCAGGCTTGGTGGGTGGGTGGGTGGGAGAGAGGAAGGGAGGGGGAGGCAGAAGTGGGGAGGAGGCATTTAAAAAAGGAGAAACTGAGGCCAGAAAGGACTAACATGCCCACCCGCCCTGCTTCCCCACATAAGCTAGAAAGGTGACATTGTCATGATCACAGGAGGAATGGAGGGCAAACTGCAGAGAGAACTTCCTAGAGAACTGTGAAAATGGCCATTTGAAAGGCGCTTGGGAGGAATCACCCGTGCCCCTGAACACCAGTTATGTGCCAAGTACTGTGTTAAGGGCTGTATAGGAATTATCTCATTCGTTCCCCCACTGAGACAGACAGTATCATTATTATTCTTGTTTTACAGATGAGCAAACTGAGGCAGCCACTTGTTTAAGACCACTGGATAAGCCAGTGGAGATGCCAGGATCCAAGCCTAGGGCACCGAGACAGCCTCCTGGTGAAGCAATGGAGCCATCTGGAGGCGGAGGCCTGCCTGGGATGACCTCCTCTGGGCCCTCCTGCAGGGCTAATGGAGTGACCTGTAGGTTTCCATTAAGACGACAGGTACAGCTTACCCAGGGGTGGACCGTGCCCTTCTCCCAATCATCGATGAAGCCTCCAGGCCTTAGCAGACCCCATCAGCCTTTCTCTCCCCCCACATTTGTATGTGACCTAAGAATTATGCTGGAAGAGGAAAATAAACAAGAGTTTCAATCCTTTTCCTTTCTCTTGTGTACATGTTACTCTCAGAGCTTTTCTAGTGCTCTCTTTTTTTTTTTTTTTAGACAGAGTTTTGCTCTGTCACCCAGGCTAGGGTGCAGTGGTGCTATCTTGGCTCACTGCAACCTCCATGCCCGGGTTCAAGCGAATCTCCTGCCTCAGCCTCTTGAGTAGCTGGGATTACAGGTGTTCGCCAACACAGCCACCTAATTTTTCAGTAGAGACGGGTTTCACCATGTTGGCCAGGCTGATCTCAAACTCCTGGCTTCAAGTGATCCACCTGCCTCGGTCTCCCAAAGCACTGGGGTTACAGGCATGAGCCACCATGCCCGGCCACCTCCTTTTTTTCTTCACTTTTCTTTTCTTTTTCTTTCTTTTTTTTTTTTTGAGACAGGATCTCACTCTGTCACTCAAGCCTCCTTAATGAAGCCAGTGAACCTCAAACAACAGGCAAATTAAAGTCCTGAAGCTGATCAGGTAGGAGGCACCCAGATGGGAAAAGGAAGGCAAGGAGCCCAGGCCTCGGGACTGTCCTGGCTTGGGACAATTCCCAGGCTCCCTTCTCTTCTGTGCTCATAAAAGACAACTCAGGGAGACTTCAAAGGGAGTGCCATCATGGCTCACTGCAACTTCTGCCTCCTAGGTTCAAGCGATTCTCCCATCTCAGCCTCAGTAGCTAGGATTTCAGGCATGTGTCACCATACCCAGCTAGTTTTTCTGTATTTTTTGTGGAATCAAGGTCTCATTATGTTGCCCAGGCTGGTCTCAAACTCCTGAGCTCAAGTGATCCACCCACCTCGACCTCCCAAGGTGCTGGGATTCTAAACATGAGCCACTGCGCCCAGCCGCTAGTGCTGACTCTTGAGTCTCCTTCTCACCTCTCCTGTCCACTGCACCTGTCCCCATACCTTGCCCAGTGCCACAGCAGCAGGATGGCCCCCCAAAGCCTGGAGCAGAGGAATTCCCTAACTCTGCCCCACTCTAGGCCGGGATCCAGCACATTTAATGTCATACACCCCTATGACCTGGAAAGTTCCTTCTGAGATCTGACCCAAATCCTCCCTTCTACAGCACAGCAGAGGCTCTTCACAGAGTGGGAGGTGTGGCAAAAGTCCCTGCCTTCAGCTGGAGCTGGGAGGAATGGCCTGCTGGCTTTCATGGAAACGGCTTCTTGGAACCCTGGAGGTCCTGTGGCCACTGACTGGGCTCCTCGAAGCTAGGATGAGAAGGAGAATGTCCAGCCGGGCCTGGACCTTCCTACCTCCCAACTGCCTTCCTCGTTAGAACAGCAAATGGGGAGGCACAAAGGGGCCACTATCTGAGGGAGTCCCACTCAGGTCCCCTCCCCCAGAAAAGCCTCATTACCACAGCCCCAGCCCTCGGCTCTGCCATCACCTGTTTACTCTGTCATAAGTACAGCACGACTCAGCGAGACTTCAAAGGGAGTGTCCTGGTGGCGTGCGTGCCGGGCAGGCAGACAGAGACGAGGGGCAAGGGGGCCTCGAGGCCCAGCGCCTTTTCCTAAGTGGAGCAAGCACACTCTGCAGGCCCAGAGCACCAAGGCAGCACTGCCCCTGCCTCCAGCAAGCTCCCAGCTCTGCCATGGGACCCCCTAGTCTGATGGGGTGACCTCTTTCTCGATCTCTTTCTGACACACACACACTAGGACACAAATGTGGAAATTACTCTGCTGCACACCTGGGCTATAGACATTAGGCTGGGGGTCAAGAAAGGCAGCTCAGCAGTCCCCTCCTTCTAACTCTGTGATTCGAACTTGAACCCACAATAGACCCTGAGGATTCATTGTATTACTGGTCACCTTGGCCAGGCAGGGTGGGTCACACCTGTAATCCCAGCACCTGTGATCCCTGAGGTGGGCAGATCGCTTGAGGTCAGGAGTTTGAGACCAGCCTGGGTCAACATGGAGAAACCTTGTCTCTACTAAAAATACAAACATTAACTGGGCTTGGTGGAGTGCGCCTGTAATCCCAGCTACTCGGGGCTGAGTCAGAAGAATCACTTGAACCTGGGGGGTGGAGGCTGCAGTGAACCGAGATCATACCATTGCACTCCAGCCTGCGCAACAGAGTGAGACTTTGTCGCAAAACAAAAAACAAAAAACCATTGTATTACTGATCACCTGGATTCCTACCCAAGTCCCTCCCCAACACAGCTACTCCCCTACCCTCATACTTCTCCATAAACCCCCCTACCCACACTGGGTCTGGGGGAGTCTTCCTTGGTGTCTGTCCTTGACGCTTCTTCTTGTAATGCCAGCATCCTATCATGAAACCCTGCCTCTGGGCAGAGCTTCGGGGGTAGAAGGAATGGGTTAGGAAGCCTTCCCTTACCCCAGCACCACAAGAATGCATGCCTCCCTCCCATGGGTCCTACCCCGAAGGATGAGATGGTGCGCTGGCAGCTACCTTCTCCTCCTTGGCCACCCCACATCCCCACCCCTGGGGGCCTCAGGAGAAGCCAGCACACCCCTCATGCCTTCAGGGGTTTCTCTTGCCATGTGCTTTCTCCATCCCCAGCCTCCTTAATGAAGCCAGTGAACCTCAAACAACAGCCAAATTAAAGTCCTGAAGCCGATCACGTAGGAGGCACCCAGAGGGGAAATGGAAGGCATGGAGCCCAGGCCTCGGGACTATCGTAGCTCCGGACAATTCCCAGGCTCTCTTCCCTCCTGTGCTCATAAAAGGCACAAGGTTGAAAGGAGGGGTAGGGGCAGAGCAGGCAGTCTCTGGGATTCTAAAGTAGTCACTCCCAGTAAAGATTTCTTTCTTTCTTTTTTTTTTTTTTGAGGTGGAGTCCTGCTCTGTCGCTCAGGCTGGAGTACAGTGGTGCAATCTCAGCTCCCTGCAACCTCCACCTCCCAGGTTCAAGTGATTCTCCTGCCTCAGCCTTCCAAGTAGCTGGGACTAAAGGCATGCATCACCACACCTAGCTAAATTTTTTGTATTTTTAGCAGAGATGGGGTTTCACCATGTTGGCCAGGCTGGTCTTGAACTCTTGATCTCAGGTGATCCGCCCACCTCAGTCTCCCAAAGTGCTGGGATTACAGGCATGAGACACCTTACCTGGCCCCAGTAAAGATTTCTAATGTCCCATCTGTGTCGATGTATCATTGGGAGCAGTGTTATTTTCAACAGAAAACATGGGGTGCAGACGGCCCTGACAGCTCTCAGCAGAGGAGCTGTGGCACAGTCATGGTGACGGGGAGGCTGAGGAGAACACTGCAGTGATACCCACAGGAAGAGGGTAAGGGATAAGATTAGGAAGGGATCCAACCACATAAGAACCTACCTGTGTGCAGAGACAGCAGTGGAACAGTCCCATGTGCGGTATAGAAAATGATTTTAGGCATGATAATGGTTAATAGTGTTCTATTTTCATGTGAGTGAGAAAATATAACTGGTGCACCAAACCATAATTTCACAGATGCTACTTTTCAGCAGAATTTATTTGCTTATTCCATTTAACAAACACAGAGCAGTTTCTAAGCACCCAGCACCCTCTGGCCACTTTACAAATACTAACTCCAGTAATTCTCTCAATAACCCTGTGAGCTAAGTACTATTTTTATCACCATTTCACAGATGAGAAAACAGAGGCACAGAGAGGTCAAGGGACTTGCCCAAATCACACAGTTAGCAACAGATAGAGCTAAATTGGTTTTTGTAAGAGTTAGGGTCTTGGCCAGGTGCGGTGGCTCACGCCTGTAATCTCAGTACTTAGGGAGATCGAGGCAGGTGGATCACTTGAGACCAGGAGTTTGAGACCAACCTAGGCAATGTGATGAAACCCCATCTCTACTAAAAATACAAAAATTAGCCGGGCGTGGTGGTGCATGCCTGTAATTCCAGCTGCTCAAGAGGCTGAGGCATGGGAATTGCTTAAACCTGGGAGGTGGAGGTTTCGGTGAGTGGAAATCGCGCCACTGCACTCCAGTCTGGGTGACAGAGCAAGACTCCATCTCAAAAAAAAAAAAAGTTAGGGTCTTGCTCTGTTGCCCAGGCTAAAGTGCAGTGGCATCATCGTAGCTGACTGCAGCCTCCTGCTCCTGGTTCAAGTGATTTTCCTGCCTCAGCCTCCTGAGTTGTTGGGACTACAGGCGTGCGCCACCATGCCTGGCTAATTTTTGTATTTTTAGTAGAGACAGGGTTTCAGCATGTTGGTCAGGCTCCTCTCAAACTCCTAAGCTCGTGATCCGCCCACCTTGGCCTCTCAAGGTGCTGGGATTACAGGCGTAAGCCACTGCGCCCGGCCTGGAACTAAGTTTTAAAAGTTTTAGGCCATAAAACCTTACATGGCTAAAAATTTTTACCAAAATAATAATAATAATAAAATAAAAATAAAAAAAGTTTTAGGCCAGATGTGGTGGCTCATGCCTGTAATCCCAGCTCTTTGGGAGGCTGAGGCAGGAGGATGACTTGAGACCAGCCTGGGCAACATGATGGGACCCTGTCTCTACAAAACAGTTTTAAAAATTAGCCAGCATTTGCCTGTAATCCCAGCTACTCAGGAGGCTGAGGTGGAAGGATCCCTTGAGCCCAGAAGGTTGAGGCTACAGAGAGTTGTGATGACACCACTGTACTCCAGCCTGGGTGACACAGCAAGACCCTATCTCAAAAATATATTTACAAATAAAAAATTTAAAAATCAAAGTTTTCAATGGCATCATCAGGTCATTAGCAGGAATCATAGAAATTGCATCCTTAGCTCTGCTTATAAAAGTCAAAAAATTGGAACGGTTGCTCACTCCTATAATCTCAGCACTTTGGGAGGCCAAGGCAGGTGGATCACCTGAGGTTGAGAACTCGAGACCACCCTGACCAACATGGAGAAACCCCATCTCTACTAAAAATACAAAAATCATCCAGGTGTGGTAGTGCATGCCTGTAATCTCAGCTACTTGGGAGGCTGAGGCAGGAGAATCTCTTGAACCTGGGAGGCGGAGGTTGCAGTGAGCTGAGACCACGACACTGCACTCCAGCCTGGGCGACAGAAGGGGACTTCGTCTCACAAAAAAAATAAATAAATAATTGGGTGCCTACTTTGTGTCAGGCACTGTACTCAGTTCAGTGCTGGAATGAAGGGAAAAGGGAGGAAAGAAGGGAAGGACCAGATTGTTCATCTGTGAATTCTAACTGGGAAGCATGGTGATCTGCCTACGGCCAAAGTCCCGTCTCACCCAGGAGGCCAGCACTTTGATCTGTGGGCTCAGTCTGCCCCAGCCCACAGCCCATCCCTGGCTGTATTGGGGGTGGAAGCGCACACTCCTGAGAGCTGGGCCAGGGCAGGTCAGAGGAGCAAGCAGCTCTGGGGAGAACGCCCCAGCCTCTAGGGGAGCAAGCAGGGATTAGGGTCGTGGCGCAGGCGCCGCTGTGGCCGCTTTCATCTCCCCCACCCAGCAGGCGTGCTGTCTCCAGCCTTCAGTCTGCCTGGCCTCTTCTGCCTGCAGGCCTGCCTTCCACCTGCCCCACCCCCTCCCCATGGATTTCAATCTCTCCCACCCACCCATCCACCCCCACTATTCCATTGCCTCCTGGTACCCCACCCCTTCTCTTCACAGCCAGCCCCTCCTCTCCTCGGGAGGGCACAGGAGAAAGTGCAGGCAATCCACTCTTTCAGATCGCTTTTTCAGACTTTTCCATTTTTGCCTCCCTGCCCCCATCTGACTCAAATGCACACACCTCCTGCCCACCAGGCCTGTGCCAGTCAGATCAAGAGACGGGCAAGGGCTTTGGGCTTGCACGGCACAATGGGTCTCTGCCTCTGGCAGGTCACAGGCTCATTTCCTTCTTCTAAGCAGCATCACTCATTCCTCAAGGAGAGGATGATGGGTGGGGATGGGAGTTAGTAAGAAAGGAAGAAGGGAGGGGGTCCAGATAGGAGCCACCAGTGATAATGCAAACATATGGCGCTTCGTTTGTGCCATGCACTGCTCTCTGTCCAAAGTGCCTTAGGCTGCTGAACTCATGTAATCCTTATAACAAGCCTATTACGTAGACACTATTGCCGTTCCATTTTTATAGGCGAGAACATAAGGCACAGAGAGGTTTGGTAACTTGTCCAAGGTCACACAGCTAGGTGTTCAGGGCAGGACTTGGACCTAGGCAGTTTTGCTCTCAGCTCTCACTGTGTAATTGACCTGCTTGAAAGCACCTCACTTTCAAAATAAGCCGAGGCTCACTCCTCCGAAAGGCATTCAAAGCCTGTCCCAGGTTCCACGCTCTCTCTGCAGCTTCCTCTTGACTATGCCCTTCTTGGAGCCCGACAGCCCGAATCCCACCTCCGACAGCTCCTAGCAGTGTGACCTTGGGTAAGTCACTCTAGCTTCCTGGACCTCTGCTTCTCATCCCTAAAATGGGGGAGAATGATACCGACTCTCAGGCTGATTCAGTGAGTTCAGCCAGGAAAAGTACCTACTAGGTGTCTGGCACCTCAATATGAATTAGGAAGGAGGAAGATGGAGGGGAGCCCTGGGGTGGTGAGTTGGGGGTGTCTGGGTTATTAGGTGGGTGTGGAGGGTGGTGTCTTGCCAAGGGCCATGGTGGGAAGGGGGCTGTCACCCAGAGAGGAATGTGCTCTGGAGTGGCCTGGCCAATAACCAGCATGGGCCCACACCAACACATAAGCACCCAGGATTAGATGGCACCAGAGCAAAGGCTCCTAAGCCCACCTCCCACCCATCCACAGAGAGGCAGCCCCGGCTGGGGCCTGACCCAGACCCTGTACCTTCTCTAACAGCTCCCTGAGCCAGGGTGCAGCCCACAAGTCAGTGTTTAGGGCTGCCAGGAGGAAGGGCTGCTACCTTGTAGAACTTCCCCCAAAGGAAGTCTGAGCCCTTAGACTGGGAAGGGTGTCTGGACACAGCCTGACATGAGCCCATCCATCTTTGCTGGCCCTGTCCCCCTGGGCTGGTCAGACACAGCCTACTCATGAGGAATCCAAAGGAACCAAATTAATTTGGTTTTTTTTTTTTTTTTTTTTTTTTTTGAGATGGAGTCTCACACTGTTGTCCAGGCTGGAGTGCAATGGCACGATCTTAGCTAACTGCAACCTCCGCCTCCCGGGTTCAAGCAATTTTTCTGCCTCAGCTCCCAAGTAGCTGGGACTACAAGCACGCACCACCACACCTGGCTAATTTTTTGTATTTTCAGTAGAGTTGGGGTTTTACTATTTTGGCCAGGCTGGTCTCGAACTCCTGACCTTGTAATTCACCCACCTCGGCCTCCCAAAGTACTGGGATTACAGGTGTGCGCCACTGCGCCCAGCCCAATTTGTTTTTTTGTGTGTGTATTTATTTATTTAGAGAGGGTCTCATTGTCACCGAGGCTGGAGTGCAGTGGTGTAACCAAAGCTCACTGCAGCCTTGGCCTCCAGGGCTCAAGCAATCCTTCCACCTTAGCCTCCTGACTGGCTGGGACCACAAGCACACACCACTACACCTAGCTAATTTTTTAAATTTTTATAGAGATGGAGGCAAGGGGCATCTCACTATGCTGCCCAGACTGGTCTTGAACTCCCAGACTCAAGCAATTCTCTCACCCCAGCCTCCCAAAGTTCTGAGATTACGAGCGTGAGCCACTGCCCAGCCAGGAATCAAATTACTCTGTGAATGTGAAAAATAAGACAGAGAGGTAAAGACAGAGCTGGGGTCCCAGAGCCTGAGCTGGGGTCCAGATCCGGAGCACACTTCCTGAACCCCAGGCACAGCTTCTCCTCGGTTTCCTCATCTGTAAAACGGAAAACACAACCCTTCCCCTGCCCTGTCTCACGACAGTTGCCAGGGGACTCCAAAGGGGAACAGGTGTGTGAAAGTGCAACTGTAAAGTACTCAAAAACTCAAGCAGCTCTTACCTGAGACGCACCTGCATCCATCCATTTTAAATATAGCTGTTAGTGCAATCGCTATGCAAGATGGTATGTGTCAGGTGGCGCTTTCAACAGGGAGTAGAGGGCTGGCCCACTCGCAGCCCTCCAGAACCTTGATCTCCTGCTGGGGCAGGGGGTTCAGCCATCAAGATTTAATTCTAAATCTATTCTGGTCATGCCTACCACTTCCCTCTTTCTTGAACCAGACAGATGTGGGGATACACATACATATCCCCTGCTCTCAAGGGCCCCTCAGCTGATAAGGGACAATCAGCCTCAGGTCTTGGGACCCACCCTCCTAATTCCAGAGACAGACTCTGGCACAGGGAGACACAGCAGCCCTATGTTGTGGGGGGAGGGCTGATGAGAGGAGGGAGTGGTCTGGAGCCTGCTCTCCACCCACCCACTCACCTCTGGGTTTCTTTCAGCCTCTTTTTTTTTTTTTTTTTGAGACGGAGTCTTGCTCTGTCGCCCAGGCTGGAGTGCAGTGGCGTGATCCCGGCTCACTGCAACTTCCACCTCCCAGGTTCAAGCGATTCCCCTGCCTCAGCCTCCCAAGTAGCTGGGACTACAGGCACGTGCCACCACGGCCGGCTAATTTTTTGTATTTTGGTAGAGACGGGGTTTCACCAGGTTGGCTAGGATGGTCTCGATCTCCTGACGTGATCCGCCTGCCTCAGCCTCCCAAAGTGCTGGGATTACAGGCGTGAGCCACGGCGCCCGGCCCAGCCTCATTTTTGAGGCTGCTGCCCCAAAGGCTACCTGGGAATGGATGGGTCCTTGACACTCCTGGAGGCCCCTGTCCTCCTGATCTTGCCCATAACAGCCTTTTAGCTCAGCATCTGGGGCTGGACACAGGGATGACCCAGTGGTTCTTCCCACTATAGTCCTCCCCACTCCCAACCTTTGCACTCCTCCCTACCACTGAGGAGGATAGGATGGTGTGGGAGAGGAGACCAGTGTGGCAGACCAGGCTGTGATTTCCAGAATTTGGCAGGGAGGGACTGGGGCCACGGGGGAAGTGATCCAGATGTTGAAGACAGTAGGGGCCCTGGTGGCGCAGCTCTCCCTGCCCCTGAATGACGAGAACCCTGCATCCTCCTCCAAGCTGGGTGATCTCCCCAAGGAGGGGCACAGAGGGAAGTCCCTGCACATGCTCTCAGGGCTACTGAGAGGGGTCTCCCCAAAATGGGAGTGAAGATGGAGGCAAAAAAAGCAAACGAAGCAGGAATCTCAAGAGGGCTTGGCTCCATGGTCCTGGAAAGGCCTCGCATACTGGACAAAGCTGGGCATGGTGGCTCATGCCTATAATCCCAGCACTTGAGGAGGCCCAGGCAGGTAAATCACCTGGTCAGGAGTTCAAAACCAGCCTGATCAACATGGTGAAACCCCACCTCTACTAAAAATACAAAATTAGACGGGTGTGGTGGTACCTGCCTGTAATCCCAGCTACTTGGGAGGCTGAGGCAGGAGAATCAGTTGAACTTGGGAGGTGGAGGTTGCAGTGAGCCGAGATTGCACCATTGCACTCCAGCCTGGGGCAACGAAAGCGAAACTCATCTCAAAAAAAAAAAAAAAAAAAAGTGCTGGTCAAAATAGATGTCAGAGGCCTCAAACATCCCGAATTTCAGGGAAAAGGCTTCATTGTCCCTGCATCCTGGAGCCCTAAGGAAGTGGCCTCCTCCCTCCCCTCTGCCCTCATGTCATTCTTCCCTTCCTTCCTTCTTTCCTTTCTTTTCTTTCATTTATTCATTTACTCAAAGAATTAGGCCAGGCAAGGTGGCTCATGCCTGTAATCCAAGCTCTTTGGGAGGCTGAGAGGGGAAGATCACTTGAGCCCAAGAGTTGGAGACCAGCCTGGGCAACATAGTGAAACCTCATCTCTACAAAAAATACAAAAATTAGCTGAGCATGGTGGTGTGCACCTGTAGTCCCAGCTGCTTGGGAGGCTGAAGTGGGAGGATTACTTGAGCCAGGAAAGTCAAGGTTGTCGTGAGCTGAGATCATGCCACTGTATTCCAGTCTGGGTGATAGAGCAAGATCTTGTCTCCAACAAATAATAATAATAAAAGAATTGAGTGGCCACTTTCTGCCCGGCCCTTGGTTAAACACTATGGGGCTTCTGTCTAGCCGAGACCTGTGTCCTTATTCCACTGTGTGTATGTGGCTCTCTGGGGAGCCAATGTGTCTTGTCTCTCTCATCAAGTGGAAGGGTCCCCAGGCTAGGGCTGTGCTTCATCCCTTGGATGGGGGCTCCCCAGAGCAGGTGTCCCCTTCGGACAGCTCCTTCCCACCCAGGCAGTAGCAGGAGAAGAGGAGAAGGCAGCGCTGAGCCCAGCCCTCCCTGCAGCAGAGGTGTGCTCAGACAGGTCTGTCTGGGGTGAGCAAGCCAACCTCAGCCCAAAGCCCCGATTTCTAAAGGCAAAATAAACTCCCTTACTCCTCCGGGCCTTCTCCCCAGCCAAGAACCTCAGACCGCAGGCCCCGCCAAGTTGGCAGAACCAGGAGAAAACGGGCCAAAGTTCTTGAGGTAGGAAAGGGGGTGAGAGCCAGGGAGCCAGGTATGAGGACCAGAAGGAGAAGTCTTCGAAGGTGAGGCATGGTGGCCTCATGAGGCAGGGGCTTGCTCCAGGCCACAGGGCAGGGAAGACAGGAGCTGGCACCCAGGGAACTGCCTGGAGCTGCCTCCCTGAGAAACAGAATCCCACACTTAGGTCTCAGATGCTGACACTCAACACCCACTTCCACTCACGCACGTTTTCACCTGGGATGGTGCTGGGAGAGAAGCAGGGAAGAGGCCACTTTACCCCACTCCTCCTCTGTACCCAGGTCCCAGACGCAGGGACCATCACGCCCTGGAGCCTTCAATCCCTGCAAGCCCCAGGACCCTCCTTCCTCCATCCATCCCAGGCTCTGGGCTCTGGGGACCCCCTTCTTGCCACCAAAAGGAGAAAAGAGCATCCCCACTGTGCTTCCTGGAACTTGGTCTTCAGAGAGTGGCTGAGCAGGAAGGGGAGAAGGAAGGAAAAAGGCAAGGACTAAGGGAGGCTGGGACGAAGGAAGAAGACGGCAATGCTATTAGCCCTGAAGATGGGGAGGAAAGTCCAGGTGTGCACACAGGCTCATGCATCAGCACACACACACACACACACATAAACACACACACACACACATACACACACACACACACACACACACTCATGTGCACACACACTCTTGCCCGCTCGCTGCCGCCCATTCCCTCTCACCTTTACATGGATCTCTCGCCAGCAGACCCCAGCCCATTCATTGGCACACTCAGGGCGCAGCTGCTGACACGGTTATTCCCCATCGTTCCCAGTCACTCATGTAACCACACCTTCACACATGCTCATCTACTTAGTCCCAAACCCTCACTCCCATGCGTGCGTGTGCACACACACAGCACACCTGCAGTCACTCGCGCTGGTATACACACATTCACATCTGTACACACAATCATGCACACACATGTTCACACACATCCTTGGGCGGCTGGCAGATCCCTCTGCCCCAGGTCTGACCAACTTGGAGGGCCTCACCCCCATCCTGTCCAACTCCTGATCCCTGGGCAGCCCCACTCATGGCCTCTCCTGGGACCTATCCAGAAATACTCAATAAATATTGGAGTTCCTGCTGCAGCCCCTCCACTCCTCAGCTCCCACTTTTGGTGAGCTGGTGAGCACCCATTTTTGCCACCTAGAACTGGCCAGAACTATGCAGGCCTGAAGGGCAGTGAGGTTCTGGCCAGGGCCTGTGTCCTGCCTTCCACCCACTGTCTGGGGCCTGGACTTCAATTGGGCCCTGAATCTGCGGCCCAGCCGGCTTGCCCTCCCCCTCCGGGAGGGACCTTAGGGAAGAGCACCTGGGCAGGACGCAGTGGCTCACACCTGTAATCCCAGCACTTCGGGAGGCTGAGGCGGGTGGATCACCTGAGGTGGAGAAACCCTGTCTCTACTAAAAAACAAAATTAGCTGGGCATGGTGGTGCATGCCTGTAATCCCCGCTACTCGGGAGGCCGAGGCAGGAGAATCGCTTGAACCTGGGAGGCGGAGGTTGCAGTGAGCTGAGATCATGCCACTGTACTCCAGCCTGGGCAACAAGAGTAAAAACTTCATCTCAAAAAAAAAAAGAAAAAGAAAGAGAGAAGGGCACCTGGGGCACCCCGATGCCTTAGTGTCCTCATCTGTACAAAGGATGTAGATTTCCTGCAAGTGTTGGGTATCAGGAGGCTCCCACGTGACCAGGAAAGGGCTGTGAACTGGAAAGTAGCACATGCAGCTGAAGGCTCAGTCATGCCTTTCTTACTATCACAGTGCGCTTGGGAAACTTCGGCCCAGGGAGGTCAAGGGCGCAGTCCGGGGCTGCAGTTATCGATGGGGGCTCACACCCGGCTCTCAGCCCTGGGAGTCTGTGCACAGCCAGGGCTCTCACCATCCCCCAAGGCCCTTGCCCCTCCAGACCGGTCTCTCCAAGAGGCCGGGATCTGCAGCACCAGAGGTCCTGGGCCTGGGGGTGGTGGGGGGTGTAAGCCTCTCCTTGATGGGCACGGGACCTTTACTCCTGACTGACAGATACTGCCAGATATGCCTGAACCCCAGCATGGGCTCAAGGTCCAGCCCAAGCTCCAGTGCCCTGTGGGGGGAGGTTTGTGGGGTTCTTGTCCCCCTATTTCCATCGGGCCATGGAGAGGCTCCTAGGCACGACCCCAT
This sequence comes from Cheracebus regulus, assembly GCA_963574635.1. NCBI lineage: Eukaryota > Metazoa > Chordata > Mammalia > Primates > Pitheciidae > Cheracebus > Cheracebus regulus. Next base: position 12,188 of record CAUYQU010068716.1, on the reverse strand, counting down.
GAAGGGGCACTCTGGGTGGGAGGCCATGCTAGTCAGAAAATCCAGGCCTGCAAAGGGCCTAAAAGAGGCCAAAGGAGGGGTTAGAGGGCCCTGGGGCTGCCCACTCCTCCAGGCCCAGGAGCCCAGAGGGCCCTGACCAGAAAGGAGGCGAAGGGCCCAGTGCTGGCTTACTTCCTACTGCACCAGGACCCAGCTCAAGCAGGGAGCAGAGGGGAGGCGCAGGGCCCAGGTTCTGGGAGGGTGAAGACACAGAAAAGGCCAGCCATCATGTGTGGGGGGTGCAGATCCCCCGAAAGGGAAGAGAGAATAAAAGAAAGAGACAGAGATGGATAGAGAAGGAGAGAAGACAGAGAAAAGTTGACAGAGTGAGAAAATGCACAGAGGTAGATAAGAGAAATGGGGAAGGAGGGAGGGGAAGAGAGAGAGAGACCATCCTTGGGAAACTGCAGCCTGGGAGAGAGGTCCCTGATCTAGACAGAGGATCAGAGACAGAGAAAAAGAGAAGGGGTGAGAAAATGAAGAGAGACAGGAGACGCAGCGCCTAGAGAGCCGGTGCTCCCTTCCCCGGAGAGCCGGGAAGAGAGTGAGGGCAAGAGGCAGGGAGCAAGGCTCTAATTACCGCAGGCAGGCCGGGCGGGCAGCGGCGGAGCAGAGGGCAGCCTGTTTGAAGTCTGTGGTGAGAGGCGCATCAAAGGGCCAGGAGACGAGGCCAGAGGGCGAGGGGAGACACAGGAGGGGCCACCCTCTGCTTGGGCCACCTGAACCAGACAGTCTCAGCCCCCAGCCCTCCTCCACCCCTTACCACAGCTGGCCAGAGGTGAGAGCCACCTGCTCACTGGCAGCATCCCCAGGAGAAGGGCAGGCTGCTGACCTCAGGGACTTCTGAGCAAGGCGGGCATCTCTCATGGTTTCCACAGCCACTACCTCTCTGTCTCCCAGAACAAACACCCTGGGCTCTCTCTGCTCCAGGTTCAGATCTGAGTGGGCTCCAAACTACTCCAGCTTCAGTGCCTTAGGACCAATCTCCGCGACTTGCCTTTCCTTAGGTCGGGAAAACTAGCTCTTGAGGTTCGGAACTTCCAGCCAGGCAGGGATGCCAGCCTCTCGGCTGAAAGGGCATGTCCTGAAATGATCTCTAGCCGTCTCCTGCCTCCGGTCAGCGAGTCAGCCTCACTGCAGCTCCCAGCAGATGGTTTCTCCAAAGGATGTATCTCTATGCCTTCCCTCTTCTGGCCGTTCCAGAGTTCTATACCCCTCTAGGCCAGAAAGTCCTTCTGGTGGTCTCATCCAAATCCTTCATGCTGCCTCTTATTTCAGACAGAGGCTGACTGGCCCCTCACCAGCCCTGGAAGCTGGGAGGATCCCCACGCAGGCCCATCTCTGGTCCTCTGGCCTTTGCATCCTCTGAAGGCCTCTCCTTCACCTCTCTGACGTGTCCCTCCGGCTGATACTCCTCGGACCCATTCTCCCCAGCTGGGCCTGGGACTACAGGGAGGAGGAGGAGTTTGGAAATTAGGGGTAGCATGAAGCAAAGAAGTCAGGCCACCTTGAATAGGAATCCTGATTTCCAGCGTCCTGCCTGAGTAATACTGAGCACATTCTTTCACCGTTCTGAGCTTCAGTTTCCTCATTTGTAAAATGGGAGAAGTACTCACTACCTTGAAGAGATGTTGTGAGAATTAAATGTGATGATGTATGTAGGGCGCCTGGCATCCAGCATGTTCTCAATGCATGAGGGCTCCTCACCAGACCCTAGAGTCCCACGAGAGAAGATTGTTTCCAAGAGAACGGCAGAAGAGACCAAGAAATAGGCCAACGTCTTCTAGATTTTTCCATAACATGGTTTCTCTCCATCAGTCTAGATGATTGAGAGCTGACCAAACCAAGGTAGATGTGAAAAACTCGTTCCCTTTGTATAGCTTTCTTTTATTGACTCCTCCAGGCTCCCAAATCTCTGCCACAAACCTACTCTCACACCTACACCCGCTCCCATTCGTCTCCCCATCCTTCCATCACCTAGTCATCCTTCCTTCTATCCATCCATTCATCCAACCATCCTATTCTTTCTTTCTTTCTTCTGTCCATCTATCCATTCAACCATCCAGCCAGTCAGCCATGTACCTACCTAACAGTCTATCCATTCAACCATCCACCCTTATATCCATTTACCTAACACCTACCAATCCATCCAAACAGCTACCCCTCCACCCACACACCTCACCTGCCCACCCATCCATCCACTTATCCACCCACTCACACATGCATCCTCCATCCACTCACCTGGACATCACCCACTTCTATATAGTTATCCACCCACTCACCACCATATATTCTCCTATATTTATAGGTCATCTCTTATATTCATGACACGGAGCCAGCTCCCCAACCTTCATGGCCTCCCCCAGTCATTGGGAAATCTCAGCATCCTTCTTGGAAGCACACTCCCATAGAAGAGATGGGGCCAGTGCCTCACCACCTCCATGAAGACCAAACCAAAGAAGACAGTCCTTTTCTGCAGCAGGAGGGGCCTAAACTATATAATTACTTTTGGATAAAAAAGAAAAATAGGTAGGGCCCTTTAAGAACAAAGCAGACCCCAGCCCATTTAGCAGAAAGAGGAGGATTTCCATAACCACTCCCAAAAGCACGGGATGGACCTTGGGTGTCCTTGGAATTGGGACCTGATTGCTCAAGGATTGGGTATGACCCAGGGAGGAGCCCTGTCATCTCATCCAGCTCCCACTGGCCCAGCTCCATTCTGGAGTTTCCCAAGACAGCAGATTCTTCCAGGTGGAGGGGACAGGTACTGGGGAGGCAGAGGCCTGGCCACAGGAATTATGAGGGATCCAACGCGTCTCTCTTGACGCTGACAGAGCGAGAGCCTGGGTTCTCTCTTGGCCCTCTTGCTCCCCAGTTGTGTGAGTTTGGGTAAATCCCTTAACTTGTCTGAGCCTCGGTTTAAACACCTCTGAAATGAGAAAAGTAGCAATACTCACCCTTCCTGCTGTGAAAATCCAGTGAAAGTAAACATGAAAGAATTCTGAAAACCATTTCTGCCTTTGCACAGGCGAAGAAAAGGGCTAAACATTGGGCCTTGAAGTCATGAGATTTACTCTAACCATACTAGTTGCTCTGCCTGACACAGGGGAAGCCACAGGGTCTCTCCCAAAACACGAGTAACAGCCAGGCCCAGTGTCATCCCCAAGTCTCCATCCAACCCCACCCCTCCCAAGCCCATGGTGAAATGGACAGCTTAGCCTTGCTGGGGGTTTGCTGGGCGCTCACCACTCACTGCTCAGTGGAGGGGGCCTGCTCCCCTCGCTCGCTCCTGCTCTCAGAGCTCACTGGCCTGGCCCTGCCCGCCCCCAGGAACGAAGGGGAAAGAATGGAAGGTCTGAGCTGCAGTCCAAAGTCGGGGAGGGGTGAAAGGGCAGAGAATGAGGGATTCACAAAGATGTCAGCCTGCCAGGCACAGGCTGGAGTGACAGAGAAGCAGAAACCAAGGTGAGACCCAGCTCAGGCCAGCCACGGAAGGTGGTGTCCCAAGACCCACTTCTCAGGGGCCTGTACCTCTGCTTCCACACATACCCCTGCTGAGCAGGGGACACACACACACACACACACACACACACACACACACACACACACACACACACACACACACACACTAACTCCCAGGCTACAGAGGCTGTGGTAAGGGCACCGCCCCTGGGCTTGAGGTGTTGGTGCCAGCCGGGTGGGCTGGCACAAGGTGGGGAGAGGGCGGTACGGGCAGCTAATCCCCCCAGCGTCTCCCAGACGCCCACAGAGACCAGGGTGAGCTCTTTGTCTGAGCGTGGAGACGACAGAGGGGCGGCGGGCAGGCGGGCAGGCTCCTCTTTCTCCCTGCCTCCCGCCCGGGGCAGGTAGAAGCCTGCAGTCTGTGGGGACGGGTCGGAGGGAGTGGGGTGAGAGGATTAGGAGAGAGACAGGCGCTTACAACTTGGAGGGTTCCCTCCCTCAGGCCCAGAGGGCCTGTGGCTTTGGGGTGGGGGTCCCCGGAAGGGCAAGAGGCCATGAACCTCAGCAGGGAGCAGGTCTTGTTTGCAGTGACTGATAGGTCTGTGCACGTTTCACACACCCAGCTACACTCAGGATCACAATCACTCGTGCGTACATACACGTGCACACGCACGCGCACACACACACACACCGCACACGCAGAGCCAGAGCCCCGAATTCTGCATCCACACATGTGTTTACTCACAGTCTCACATACAGAGACCAACATCCAGGGGGATAATTACACACCCCACAAGATCACAGTTGTACAGTTTAAACTCTAGTCCTTCGTCTCCTATCATACTCACAGGCTGCCCCCCACGGACCGCATGATGGAGTCACATGCTGTCCTAGTCACCCACAATGGAGCATGCCACGGTCACCCATGGGTCATCTCACACCCACACACCACCAGATCCCAGCGACACAATCCTCCATGCCCCGAGGGGTCGCAGCCCACCAGCCCTGTCACACCATGTTCAGACTACACAGCCCCGGCACAGGGGGTCAATCAAACATGCGTGCCCCTTCTGCAGACCCCAACATACCACGTGGCATGCTGTTGCCTCTCTGTGCCTGCCTCTTTCTGTACATGTATATCTGCCCCTCAACCCTCCCACCCAACACTCAAACACGGCAGTCAGTCTACGGTACCCCTCTCTACTCCTTGAACTCGGCCCATGCTCTCTTCACCTAAGGACAGGCCCCCAGATTCCCAGGCCAGGACTAAGCACCAGAGAATAACCCTGACACTGCGGACATACGAGGCCTAGGCTGGGTCTAGGCTGGAGAGGAAGGCGGTAGGCTCCCACCCAGGCCCACCCTCCACGACCTACAGGAGCTCTCGAGCTTATAGGGACATATTCTGAACATTGCAGTCAAGCCTCAGTTGTCCTGTCTGGTGTCACCACTTGCCCCCCAACTCTGGCCCCTGAAATGGGCAGGATCACATTTGCCCCTTCTCCTCCCTGACCCTACTCTCTGTCCTGAAGCCCGCAGCCCAGGAGCCCAGCGTTGGCAAGCTGAGTCCCACTGCGGCTGGCGCCTCCAAGGATGAAAGACCTCTGGCTCCTCCAGAAACCAGGGCTAAATATACCCCTCGCCTGCTTTCTTGTGCCTAACTGGAACCAGCTGGGCAAGACCCACCCTTCCGCCTGCAGGACAGGTCATGGACCATTGCAGTATGCAGAGCGTCAGCAGGGGCTGCCTGGGAGCCATGCCTGATAGCACTGGACCCTCAGACTGAGGCCTGAAAATAACCCGGGAAGAAACACGCGTCTCTCAGCACCTTCTTCCTCCAATACCTCTCTAAGACGAGAACAAGCCTGGCACAGGATACATCAACTATTTCTTTTAGTTTCTTTTTTAAAGAGATGGGGTCTCAGCTGGGTTTGATCACACCTGCCCTCCTAGCACTTTGGGAGGCTGAGCAGAGTGGATCAAGAGGTTAGGAGTTTGAGATCAGCCTGGCTAACATGGTGAAACTCTGTCTCTACTAAATACGCAAAAATTAGTCAGGCATGGTGGCACACACCTGTAATCCCAGCTACTCGGGAGGCTGAGGCAGGAGAATTGCTGGAACCCAGGAGGCGGAGGTTGCAGTGAACTGAGATCGCGCCACTGTACTCCAGCCTGGGTGGCAGGTGACAGAGCAAAATTCCGTCTCAAAAAAAAAAAAAAGAGAGATGGGGTCTCATTCGGTCACCCAGACCAGAGTGCCGTTGTGCAATCATAGTTTACTGCAGCCTCAGGTTCCTGGGCCCAAGTAATCCTCCCGCCTCAGCCTCCCAAGTAGCTGGGACTACAGGTGCATGCCACGATGCCTGGCTAATGTTTTACAGTTCTTTTGTGGAGACCAGGTCTTGCTTTGTTGCCCAGGCTGGTCTCGAACACCTGACCTCAAGCAATCCTCCTGTTTCAGCCTCCCAAAGTGCTGGGAATACAGGCATGAGCCACTGTGCCCGGTTGTCAAATGGACTATTTTGAGTCTCAATTTTTCTGTCTGAGACATTTGTAGAGATGAAATAGCACTGATCTCAAAGTGTTGCTGCCAACAGTGAGTTAATACAGGTAAAGCACCGGAACTGTACCTGGCACAGAGTGAGCACTCAATCTGGCCATTATTATGAACATTCTGGGCGTCCCTCCTAGGCCAAAGCTGCCCTGAAAGTGCTGGGGTGGCACAATGGACACACACACACGCAGGCTCTGGACTGGCTGGCTCACACCAGTATGGCTGGGGACACTGGCGGTGGGATGGACAGAAGGTGGAACCCATCTGTGAGGGGACCAGGGCGGGCTCTGATGAGCCAAGACACGCCCCCACTCCCAGCCCTGCCCCAGGCCTAGCCACGTCCTGGGCTCCCCTCCCCCGCCAGGACTCCGCCCGGGCTGTGGTCTCTGCTGTGGCTGCAGCTCCCACGCCGCGGCCCAGTTTAGCGGCTCCAGCCTGCGGCCCCAGGACAGCCCACTCTCCGGCCCAGTCCAGAGGCCTGAAATAGGAAGGAAGAGGAGCCTAAAAATAGCCCTAATTACAGAGGGGCCCAAGGGGGTGGGGGGCGGTGGCTCCTCTCTGGCTCCTGGGCACTGCCACAGCCTGCTCAGGATCCTGCTCTGGCCTTGAGGAAGGGACCCCACCCTGGCCCTCCTGGCCCCAGCCCACAGCCAGCCGGCCTCCCAGTGGGACAGGGAGTGAGGAGTGGGGTGGGGGGATGGACCAAAGGGGAGCTTAGCCCAAGTTAAGGCCAACATGGTCCCCTCCTCTGAACACAGGATTGTGACAGCCCCACCTCCTCTGCTCTCCTCACACGAAGATCATTGGACAACTCTGGTGGCTGCCACAGAGGCCACTGCCCTCACTCAGCCTACCTCCCCTGGTCCTGGCCCACCCCCTCCCTGCCTCCTCCAGGAAGCCTGCCTTGAATACCCTCACCTAGCTCAGGCTCAACACTAGTAGGGGCTCCCAGATGGCCACACCTCTGTCTCCCCCACGGGATCAGCCCCTGGGGCAAGGTTGTGTTTTTGCATCAGCCTGGGGGCTCCCAGAGGGTAGGGGCTGCCTCTTCTACCTTTCTGCCTCATTAGAAGGGAAAGAGTGCCAGGATACACAGAACAAAGGGAAAAAGAGAAACTGGTTCACATAGACGCCGAAATTCTAAGAAGACCCAAGGGCTGAAGTCATCGTGGGCACCTCCCTGGGCAGAGCATTTTGAGTCAGGTCTGAAGGAAGCGAACCAAGGAGACATCAGGGGGACGGCGGGAGAAATAGGGACTTGGCACGGGAAAGCGTGCTCAGGCTCTGGGGACCCTTGCCCCAGCCCCTTCCTGCCCCACCTGCCCAGGAAGCCCAGGGTTTTGGAACCTGTGAAGCTTGGGTTTGAGTTCCCTTCTGCTACACATGTGCTGTCCTGCCTTCGGCAAGTGGCTTCGCTTCTCTGAGTTCTGTTCTCTTCGTATGTAAAGTGGAGATAACCAGGACCTCACTGGCTTGCAGGAGTAAAGGCTATCACACCCTCGGTGGGCGAGTACCCTGACGGGAATGGCAGGTAGAGGCTCTCCCCAGGGAGGTGGACGCTCCTGCCCCTACCCCGGCCCTGCTGGTATTTTGCCGCTTGTTTTCCTCTGAGTATAAAGTCCTGGGAAGGCGTTGGACAGGGTGTGGATGTTGTGGAAGGTTAATCATCTTGGTGGCAGGGGACCCCCAGCAAGGCGGGGAGGTACACATGATGTGCTGATGCCATCTGGTGGCTATACATAGTAATAACAGTTACCTAGGTTGAGAGGAGAAAAGGGATGGAGAGAAAGATCAGGAAAGGGGATGAAAAAGAAAAGGAGGAAGACAGAGAAAGGCAAGAAGGAGGAAGGGAGGGCAGGAGATGGAGAAGAGAGATGCTTAAGAAGATCGGGACTTCTCTGATGTTGCCACGGGCCTAGGTAGGCCAAGAAAATTTTTCTGTGGCATCTCTAGGGTCCCAAAAGCCATAAGGGACCCCACAGTACATGGGTCTGAGCTATGAGATCTGACTACCAGGGAATTAGATCCAGCAGGTCAAACCAGGTGTTACTCCATGGGGACCCCCAGGCCTCAGGCCCAACTTCATGAGCGTTGGGCTGTTGGCCCTGGACATCAGGAATGGGATAAAATGGTCCCTATGAACCAGGCCAAGTTGTCCCTGGAAAGGTTGGCTATGGGCACCCCCATGAGCGTGAGTGAAGGGAAGCATGTGTCTGTGCGTGTCACCTGCAGGCAGGAGCCCAGCACGCACCCCACCGGCCCCAAGGACACCCGTGACATGTACCTGCGTTGTGTAGAAGGCTTGGGCTGAGCTGAGTGTCTGAGGGCCCCCACCTCACCCTCTGCTTCCTCTCAGGGGTGGGAGGCCAAGGGTGAACTTGTTTACCACTTCTGCTCCGGGCAGTGGTGATGAGCTCAGACTGGCCCAGTGCCCTCCAAGGGCAGGGCCAGGCCTGAGTCATGGGGGTCAGATGACTGTGGAGGCTAAATGGGTCCCATCCTGCAGCCCCCGGGAGCTGCTGGACACCCCACCCTTCTCCTGATGGTGGGCCACCCTTCCAAAGCATTCAGCACCCCCAGGCCAAACACGGGATGGAGAGGGTTCAGGGTTCAGGCCACCGCAGGCCCCTCCCCACAACTCCTTCTCTGCCCAGCCAGGCCCCTCCCCTGAGCACCTATCGTGGAGCTATTCACTGCCCTCTGGGGCACCTAGTTCAAGCTAATGCCCTCCCAGAATGGAAAACACTCCTCTAGTCACATGCGAGTTCCCAAAGACATCCTAGAAATAAATAAAACATTGAGGCTGTTACTTCTCCCTTGGCCGCAGGCTGTGGCACTGTCAAAGGAGGAGGCAAATCCATGCTCTCCAGGGGCTCTTCTCCAGTGACCTCTGCCCTTGGCCTGCAGTGCACGTTCCTGAGGCTGCGGTTGATGAAAACTAAGAGAAGGCCCTCAGCTCTGACCCCCAGCAAACCTACGCGGTCAGGATTATCTACTGATTGGAGGCCCACACCCTGCCTCCCTTTGGAAAGTGTGAGGAACCAAGATTAGCTTTAGACACCCAGCAATAAGTCCACCTTGGCTGGGCGCAGTGGATCACGCCTGTAATCCCAGCACTTTGGAAGGCCGAGGCAGGCGGATCACCTGAGGTCAGGAGCTCAAGACCAGCCTGACCAACATGGTGAAACCCAGTCTCTATTAAAAATACAAAAATTAGCCAGGGGTGGTGGAAGGTGCCTGTAATCCCAGCTACTTGGGAGGCTAAGGCAGGAGAATGCCTTGAACGCAGGAGGCGGATGTTGCAGTGAGCTGAGATGGTGTCATTGCACTCCAGCCTGGGCAACTGAGTAACACTCCATCTCAAAAATAATAACAATAATAATAATTCCACCTTCATGATGGATTTTTGTCTTTTACAACTTTTCTAGTATGCTGGGCTATTTGGGGTACACTGAAAATAAACTCTTAACGTTAAAGCCTTCCCTTTATTTGGACCACTGCCCAAGCTATAGCTTCCGTGGCACCCCTCCCCAACAGACCCTGGCTCCCAGAGGCCACTCCACTGTTGCCCCAGAATATTTCCCCGATGGTGCACATGGCCTTCCATCCACAGCTGGGTTTAGATGTGTTTGGGCCTCGTCTCCGTCCGCAATAGGGCTGCTGCTCCCTGTGGTCAGGACTGGGACCCTTCACCCTGAGCGTTCCCTTCCCCCAGGTCCCCACCCTACGGTCCACAGACGTTGGCAGAGACCTGGACACGCAGGCAGGTTTAATCCAGGTCCTGTCACTAGACTCACTGGGTGGCTTTGCATAGGTCAACGCTCCCCCACTCAGAGCATTCACTGTCCCCATCTGTACAAAAAGAGGATTGGAAAAGATGACCCCACAGAGGACCCTCTGAACCCTAAAACTCTTAAGTTCACAACTCATCAACAGGGGCATCTGTTTTTGTGGCAAAACTGAAGGAGGCCTGGGGAGGGAATTAGTGCCAGGGCTCCCTCCTGCGGCCCCAGCTCCCCACCCCCAGCCCCGAGCTGGCACTGACTCTTTCCCAATGCTGTGTTGGCAATGCCCGCTTCCTCCTGGCCTGCGCTGGCTTCACCGATTCCCCAGCACACCACCCTCAGCGGCCTCCTGCTTCAAGCCCTGACAGTGCCCCGGCCCCCCCATCCGCTCCTCTGATCTTCAAGCCTGGCAGCCCCTCTGCCCAGTTTGGCACTGCATCTTTCAGCCTGCTGTCTGCCAAGCCTGGGCATCATCCACTCTCCATGCCCGGGCCCCAGGGGTTGGCTTTGGCCTCCCCAAATCTTCAAGCCTCAACATCATCCTCGCCCACCTGTCCCTGGGTGCCGGAGACTCTCCAACTCTTCCTGAATTCAGCTTGGTCATCCCCCTGTCTTAGGACCAACCTACACCTCAGGAGCACTGGCTGGTGGCACTCCTGTCACCCCCTCAGGTCCTCCAGTGAGTCTTAAAGTGATGACTCCATTTACTCTTTGGTGAGAGAGGAGGATAGCTTCACTCTGTCATCATCAACAACATCAAAGAAAGAACCTAGGCACTGCCTCTGAGTCCCAGAAGTGAGTCCCTGAGGCTGCAGGGGCTCTAAGCCACAGGGGGAACCCCTAAGGGGACTGCTGGCTGATAGGCTGACAATGGGATTTCAGGGTCCTCTGGACAGGAGGATTCTTCACAGGAAAACTGAAAGCAGACTCCACCTGTGGGCCCAATACACTGGGGGTGTGCTCCTACCCCGGTAACCCCCATGTCTCTGCCTCCAGCCCCTGCTTCCCTGTGAGACTTTCTACTACATTTCACACTGGTGACTCTTCCCTGGGTTTTTTTTTTTTTTGAGACAGGGTCTCACTCAGTTGTCCAGTCTGCAGTGCAATGGCACAATCTCTGCTCATTGCAACCTCCACCTTCCAGGGTCAATTGATTCTCCCATCTCAGCCTCCTGAGTAGCACATGCCACCATGCCCAGCTAATTTTTAAATTTTTTATAGAAATGAGGTTTCACCATGTTGCCCAGACTGGTCTCGAACTCTTAGGCTCACGCAATTCACCCACCTCAGTCTCCCAAGCGCTGGGATTGTAGGTGTGAGCCACTGTGCCTGGCCACCTTCCATGTTTTTCTTTTCTTTTTTGAGATGGAGTCTCGCTCTATTGCCCAGGCTGGAGTGCAATGGTGCGATCTCAGCATACTGCAACTTCCGCCTCCCAGGTTCAAGCGATTCTCCTGTCTCAGCCTGCTGAGTAGCTGGGATTACAGGTATGCGCCACTAAGTCCAGCTAATTTTTATATTTTTAATAGAGGCAGGGTTTTGCCATGTTGACCAGGCTCTGGTTTTTAAAACTCCTCTCCCCATGGGCTTTTCATATTTCTCTTCTAATCTTTTCAAAATGGATGAATTATATAAAGCACATGTAACAGTACGGCAAAATGGGAATGCTCCCTACCTAGGTTAAGGAATAACTCATTTCCAAGAAGAATTAAAACTACCTATGTCTTCTCCTGAACTCATTCACCTCCCTCCCCATAGGTGAGCTCCCTCCTAACCCTATCAGTGATTCCCATGAGCATTTTATACTTTCACTGCATCTGCATGGATCCCTTCATAACATGGATATGTGTCTTTCACGTTTGTAAATTCTACCTAGATGGACTGGCATTATAGGTATCTGCCGCACTTTGCTTCCTTTGCTCAACATTTCATGAGTTTATATATGTTGAGACATGCACTCTAACTCATCTATTTGCACTGCTGTCTAATATTCCACTACAGGTTAGTGGACATTTGATTACTTCTTATCTGTTTTCAATTATGGTCTTTTTTTTTTTTTTGAGACAAGGTCCTGCTTTGTCACCCAGACAGAAGTACAGTGGTACAACCACTGCACACTACACCCTTGACCTCCTAGGCTCAAGCAATCCTCCCACCTTAGCCTCTCAGTAGCTGGGATGACAGGTACGTGTCGCCACACCCAGCTTTTTTTTTTTTTTTTTTTTTTTTTTTTTTTTTTTTTTTTTTTGTTTGTCACAATGTTTGCCCGGTTTGGTTTAAAAAACGTGGAAAAAGAAAAACAAAAGCAACAGCCACCCAAAAAAGAAAACAAAAACCAATAAAACAAA
>CAUYQU010068714.1:0-25279 GCA_963574635.1 Cheracebus regulus | reverse complement strand
AATGAATCTGGAAACCATCATTCTCAGCAAACTGACACAAGAACACAAAATCAAACACGACATGTTCTCACTCATAGACAGGTGTTGAACAATGAGAACACATGGACACAGGGAGGGGAGCATCACACACTGGGGTCTGTTGGAGGGGGCAGGGGAGAATAGCACAGGTGTGGGGAGGTGGGGGAGGGATAACATGGGGAGAAATGCCAGATATAGGTGACTGGGGGTTGGAGGCAATGAACCACATTGCCATGTGTGTACCTATGCAACAATCCTGTATGACCTGCACATGTACCCCAGAATCTAAAGTACAATTTAAAAAAAAAAGTGTCAGGGAAAATGATTTCATTTTTATGTCTTGGTAAGGTATTTCATATCATTTAGCTAACAAAATAAGTGGAAAGAAGAAAACCTACATCAGACCAAACTTCCTCGTTTTTAAGAAAATACATTCATAACTTATACTTCAAGGGTTTTTTTTTCTGCCCAATAATTTTTAAAAATATCTAAGTGCAATGGTAGGAGAAATTTGACTCTTCACATTTCATAATCAAACTTGTGCAGATATAATCTCAAGACTAAACCTCCTGAGTGAGATTAGGTCCTTTTATATGCTATTTCAGGGTTCTGGATTGGGAACTAGTGAAAGTTGTAGCAATGAAAGAGAATGAAAAAAATATAGGCCTTCAGTGCTCAAAGGATGATCCAGGAACCCCTGGAGTCCCCAAGATCTTTTTAGGGAGTCCATGAAATGAAAATTATTTTTTATAATAATACATTGTTTAACCTTTTCATTCCCACTCTGTCACAAGTAGACTGTGGAATTTTCCAGAGGCTATATGACCTGTGATGACATCAACACTCTACCAGCTAATGGATGTGCTTCTGTATTCTCATATTTTAAAAGTTCTTGGGACCAGGTTGAGGGGTTCATGCCTATAATCCCAGGACTTTAGGAGGCTGAGGCAGGAGGGTTGCTTGAGCCCAGGTGTTTAAGACAGAGACCAACCTGGGCAACATGATGAGATACTGCCTCTACAATATATGAAAAATTAGCCAGGCATGGTGGTTTACATTAAAAAAAAAAAGTCTTTGGGCCAGGAGCGGTGGCTCATGCTGATAATCACAGCACTTTGGTAGGCCGAGGCGGACAGATCATGAGGTCAGGAGTTCGAGGTCAGTCTGACTAACACAGTAAAACCCCATCTCTACTAAAAATAAAAAAAATTAGCCAGGCATGGTGGCGGCTGCCTGTAATCCCAGCTACTCGGAAGGCTGAGGCAGGAGAATCTCTTGAACCTGGGAGGCAGAGTGAGCGTTGATTGTGCCATTGCACTGCAGCCCAGTCAAACGTTTGAGACTCCATCTCAAAAAGAAAAGAAAAAAAAGATCTTTGAGTTCTTTGATAATTTCTTACATAGTGAAAAACGTTACTGAGATAAAAATGTCTGAAAGCTGCTACTCTAGACCATGTTTAACTAGCTTGTGCAGCACTAATGACTTTGCTTAGTCCATAAAATAAAATACTCAAGAGCTACTGGTTAGAATTCTGCCTGCTGAATTATCAAAGAAAACACAAAGTCTAAGTTTCTAGTAACAAAAAATTGAACTTACTTAACAGGGTCTTAGAGACCCCTGTATTCTAATAAAGCTTTCCTTCAAGTCAAGGATTAACTGCAGGATTATATAATGCCAATCTAACATTTTAGAAAAGTGTTTTTATTTTACTATATTTTTCTGATTAATTTATATTGTTTCTAGGTGAAACATTAAAATGAAGTAAGAAATGGAGGACTAGATGTAAGCCCAGAAATGTAAATAGACCTTAAAAACAAAGTGCTGAAATTTTTTAAAAGTAAGAAGAAAATGATATCTACAGCACAATGTCATTTACCTAAATGAAAAATGTTTTAATGGCAAAAACTGCAATTACTTAAGCTATAAAAAAACAGAAAAGTAGAAGGAAAAAAATTATCAGTAACCCAGCATTCAGAGATGGTCACTATTAACATGTGGGTGTTCATCATTACAATCTTTCGCTGTTTTCCATTTTTTTTCCTGCTAAATAATACATTTCATTCTGTACTTTTTATACTGTAATGAACATTTGTCTTTACAAATTTCCTGTAAAGCTATCTCAATCACTTATTTTATAAAGAGATGCATCATTTGAAATCATTTCAAAATTGGTAATTATTTAAGTTGTTGCTAATGTTTGCTATTTAATTAACAGTAAAGCAAATTTGCATGGCTATTTCTCTAGGATAAATTCTACTAGATAGATTTTTTTTAGGGCAAAGGAAAGGAATTCAGTTAAGTTACTTAATATAAATTACAAAATTGATTTCCACAAAGATTATACCAATTTTACATTCTCACAATCAATATAAGGAGATTCTATCAGACTATACCCTAAACAACTCTGAGGATTCATCTTCTTGTCATTCCAGTTTGATCTGAAAATCATGGAATCACATTGGTTTTCTTAATTTTTAGCTTTGATTAACTTATTTTTTAATAGTTTCTTTGATTAATAACAAAGTCAACTATTTTATCATATTTTATTGAGCATCTAAATTTCTCTTGTCAACTCTCTGTACATGACTTAGATCCATGTTACTCTTAACACAATATGCCAAAACATTGTTTTATAACCAGAGAATCCTGCTATATTAAAGAGAAATATAATTGCTTTTCAAGTAGTTATATATAAATTATGAAAATCAATACAGTTATCTTACCCAATTTTAGATACATCTTTGTCTTCACATTTAAGAAATAAAGTTTTAAAAAATCTTTAAAAACCCATTGAAAAAGCTGATTATTCACCATTTCCCTACAGATCCTTTCTCTGTTAATCTTAGTCCTCCTCTGTGCTCTGGGAGGTCAAACTCTACCAAATGCATCAGCTACTCTCCATAGCTTTCTGGCATCTGGCTGGGTTTGGCCAATGAGGATTATCCGTAGGTGGTCATACTGCAGGAGGAGAGAAGTGGAAGTATATGGTCCTCTCACTTCTTTTCTGCTTTCATTCACTATTGGCATGGTTACTGAACTGCAGCTTCTGTTTAGGGGTCCCCCTTTTGTGGTTCAACTCTCAGTTGGGTTCAAGTACTCTAGTTTCTTCCTCCAGACAACTCTCCAGAGCTTAACATCTTTCTTTTAGTCTATAGGTGCCTCTACAATCCTTGTTGGTTATCTTAAATCTGGTTGTATCTTTGTAAATAGTATCTCATTTAAACATTTCTTCAAAAGTCTCAGCAAAGGCACTTGGTTTTTGCTGGAACCCCGAAAAACACAACATTAAATTCACTCTACATTTAAGACTGCCTGATATTTATTTGATTCAGCAATGAACACTATTATTCAACATTAGCCAAGTATTTACTTTGAATCTGGCCCAGTGGGAGGTTCTAGGGGTAAATAATTCACCCTTCCTAACATAAGCAAATTTTTCCATTTGTTAAAATCCCTCACATTCTCCAATTTACACAATACCAAATTTGATAACTTACCAGGCATTTATAACTACTTATAATCTATTTCTTCCTTATCTATCTGACCTGAATCTCTAACTCCTTTAATGTGTACCTCTGCCTCACAGAGTTCATGTCCATCTACTGAATATACCAGATTTCCTCCCCACCTTCCTATCATTGCTCATGAAGTTCTCTTTCCACTTTATAGACAGTTTTACAAGTGTTTTGTTTTAATAGAGATGGGGGTCTCACTATGTTGACCAGACTGGTCTCGAACTCCTGTCCTCAAACAATCCTACCATCTCAGCCTCACAAAGAGCTGGGATTACAGGTGTGAGCAACTGTGCCTGGCCTCATAGTTTTACAAGTGTTTTTTCCCCCCTGATATATGACATAATGTTGGAAATTCTACTCTCTGCCTACTCTTTCAAGTATTGAACACACATTGATGGTTTTTCTCTTGTACTTTTCATTTTTATCCTTTATTTGGGGCTTCAGTCAAGTTCATTGTCAAATTTCATGCTGACATCCTGAGTGTCTTTGAGGTCAGATAATGGATCTTATATTTTTAATATTTTCTTTTTACCAAATTTGGCATGGTACAGAGCATACATTTGTATTCAAAATACCTCTTAAGCCAGTATAATAAATAATTGAGCTAATATATAAAATAATAATATATGAATAGAAAATGTTAACCTTACAATAATAAATCAGCATCTAGAAGATAATTTAGGGGGATAAATCTGACTTAGTACAGTACATTAAGTTTATTATTTAATTTTCAAGGACACATGAGCTGGTACTTTATTTAACATACTTAATACAAGTGAATTTTTCAGCCCTCAAATGCAAACAGAACCAAATACCTTACCCTGATGTTACTATTCATATGGAAATTGACTAACATCTTTGGAGGCTATGAATAGAATTGTGATTTGAAAGTCAAGTGAGATCCATAATGAAAGTAGTTAAAATATCACAAGACATGGAAGCCCAACTTGTTTCCTTCAGATTCCAGAACACATAGCAGTGTGTGTTCAGAATATGAAGGTTAAAAGAGTCTCTGACATTCACCACCGAATCCTGACTCAGGTCAGTGTCCAGCAGATTGCTACAACCATCAGCTTCTGCAGCTGCCTCTTAACAATTTCCTAAACAACTCTTACAGCTGCATAGTAAAATGTTGGAGAGCCACGGAAGCACAGCTGTGCTCCCAGACACAGCTACACACCAGAAAAATTACTGGGTGGGGCTATAGTTAGCAAATGCCACCCATTGTTATAGGCCCAAACTAATGGTAACTAGTAAGTTGGTTTGCATGAGCACAGTACCTTTGAGGTTAGTAGCAGAGGACATAACCACAAAGTTGTATTAGGAGCTGTGGTCCAGTTTCAGAATGGAAAATTGAGTTCATTTTCTCTCTTTCCCACACAATACACACACACACACAGACACACACTCTATTTTGTTCTGTCTCTTTGTGGAGTTAATCTCACTGGATTATCACTTTAAATGACACCAGTTTGAGTTTGCATTGACCCTGAAGGAAGCTTTACACACTAATCAGCAATACCAAAAAAAAAAAAAAGGCAAGAGTAAAGAAAGCTTAATCTTTCCATATATGCAGTCAAGAAAGCACAAACTAAAATTGCACAGATAGTAACCACTAACTGTCTTTAAGTAACAACTAACTTGGATAGCTACTGAATCAACATTCATTTGGCAAAATATTACATGTCTACAATATGCAAGGCAATTAAGCAACAAATTTTAGGTTTTGTCCATTGATTAAAAAAGCATTAAAAAGAATGTTGGTAAAAAATATTACTCCTTATATTAGTGAATTTAAAAGCATAGTCTGGGTAGCTTTGTGAAAGATGCCTTCCAGATACATTTATATATGTTTTAAACAAATGAGTTAGGTTTTAAGCTAGCAAATGTTTAGTTCATATTTTTATGCTGCTACTAGGATTTTTAAAAATCATACATGGTATACCTAATGCTTTGGAAAGTTTTTTAAATAAATGCTTACAGATTTAATTTATTCTGAAGCTTACATTCAAAAGAGCAATTAAATCACAATATTTTACTTAGGTTTGATTCCTTCATTAGATAATCCTAAACACATTACAAATTTCAATTATTTTTCTGAAAATCTATTTGAAGTGACAAAATATAATAACTAATATATGGGTAAAATGATACCTATAAGTCAAATAACACAAATGTTGAAAAGGTGAATGAAGATACTGAGTTGGTAAGTGTCTGAAAATACAATGCCAAAAGGTACTTGCCTTTTTCTTTTTTTCCTTTTTTTTTTTTTTTTTGAGATGGAGTCTTGCTTTGTTGGTCAGGCTGGAGTGCAGTGGTGCAATCTCGGCTCACTGCAACCTCTGTCTCCTGGGTTCAAGCGATTCTCCTGCCTCAGTCTCCCAAATAGCTGGGTTTACAAGTGCGTGCCACCATGTCTGGCTAAGTTTTGTGTCTTTAATAGAGATGTGGTTTCACCATCATGGCCAGGCTGGTCTTGAACTCCTGACCTCATGATCCACCCACCCTGGCCTCCCAAAGTGCTGGGATTACAGGTGTGAGCCACCACACCTAGCCTGCCTTTTTTCTTTATAGTAACTATTCCCTCATTGTTTCTTAGAATGCTGTTTGGTCTTGCTTGCGACTGGTGTTACAGCAATTCCTGGATTTATCTTTCTGTCCTATGTACTAATGCCCCATTTGGTTTTTATTTGAGGTCCATAAATGTGCTGGGTAGGGAGCTGGCTATATCAAACTACAGAAGAGGTCTGTGTCAGAATTTGTCTATCAATTTCTGTGCAATGAGTTGTGCAGGGAGTCTTGCTTTAAAGTCAAATCAATTTAAAAACAGATTGACAGTAACTAGTAAAATATTCAGTTATATATACAGAGAAAATATTCATTTGCGATGCCCACATTTTATATGTCTCAATTGACATTAGCATTTTTTCTCTATTTTGTACACACATTTATGTAATGTTGTCATTATGAGTTCATCAGTTATTCCATTAACAAAAATATTCTCTTTCTTGCTTTTTCCTGGCACAGGTTTTCTTCCTCCTCCCTTCCCACATATGTACTCTTCCAGTAACTAATCTCTACAACCCTGGCAGTAAGAATATGCAATGTTTAGTGTGAGAGAAAGATGGAAGCATAAGTGCCAGTCCTTTTGCTCTAAAGCACAGAATGTAATCATATATCACTCCTTCCTACAAAAGTCTTTCTTCATTAGGTTTATTTTAAACATAACTATCTGTATTAGACATAACCACGTTGCTACACATTAGAATATAGATGAGATTTGAAAAGCAGACTTGTATAACTTTAGCAATAACTTAAACTGCAGACTGCTCTATGAATGGGAGCATTATGGGGATGGATGTTTTGATGCAATTGAAATAAAAACCTTGAACTTTTGCCCTCTCTCAACTGATGATCATACAATAGGAGATTATGATGAAGAACAGAAAGGAAAACAGAGATTTATAACTGAATCTTCATTTAGATTGAAAGGGAAAAACATTTACACCCAATACTCTTTACACTAAAGCCTAGAGAACAGTGACTTAATTGAGTAAATAAATCCAGTGGAGAATCTGAGAATTGTAGCCATGTTTGTCTCCCAATTCAGCATTAAGTGTTTTCCTTTTATGATTAGAGAAGGCTCTGGGACTGTTTATAATGGAAAACTAAGACCTAACTTCAGTAAAATTCCATAATAAACACAAATAGTCACATAACTTTATGACAGAAGAAAGGGGATAGCAAAGACATAAAATAATTAGTAAATGAGGCAAGTGAAGAAAGCTTCAACTGACATGTAGCATTTGGCCTAGAAGACAGGGGCTTGAAAATTTTAATTAACCTTTTCATCTACATGAAGATTATTACCACATACTCTTTACATTTGTTTAAAAATAAAAAGAAAACTTACACATGCATTCATATAATATATACCATAGTACATACATATAAACACATATATACATGGGCATACATATAATATATACCATAGTACATACATATACACATGTATACACATACACACATATATACATACAATCTGTATGTTGCTTACCAACAGGGATATGTTCTGATAAATGCATCGTTAAGCAATTTGGTCATTGTGCAAACATCGTAGAGTATATACTTTTACAAACATAGGTGGCTTACTACACACCTAGGCTGAAGGGTTAGCCTACTTCTCTTAGGCTACAAGCCTGTATAGCATGTTATTGTACTGAATACTGCAAGTGACTGTAACACAATGGTATTTGCATATCTAAACACAGAAAAGGTATGGTAAAAATGTAATATTATAATCTTACTGAACCACTGTCATATACATGGTCTGTCCTTGACCGAAACATTGTTATGCAGCATGTTGACTGTAAATACATACTATAATATATACATGTATCTGTACATACACACATACCCTAGTATGTATTATATTTGTGTGTATATATATATGTACTTTGCTAAAAGAAAATATGTAATGGTTATGACTGCTAAGCACTTAGAATGGATTACCAGAAGAGCTGGTAAAAATTCATTTATAGAATTCATTTTTTTGTTTCATATTTGCCTCAACAGATTTAGATCCCAAGAGAGGGATTAAATAGCTAAACTTTAGTGCTTCCAGTTAAGTTTTTAGGGATATAATAATGTCCTAAACCATGATCTCCTGATGGTCGATCTTACCATGAGTCAAGAGAGGAAGGCAAATGCTTTTGTTACACATTGGTCTAGAGGACAATTTAATTTAAATGGCTTAGCCACTTATGGACTTACTTTCCACATTTTTATAAGAAACCCAGAATAGACTCAAATAATATAATTAATATACTGGGACACTTACTGTCCAAAATCAACATATGCAAATTTTTCACTGCTTTAAAAAAATAATAGCTCTGCTAATGGTTAAGGGTAGCTTATAGGTCTGAAAGTTTCCAGCCAATTCTTTGTGCCTTTCACTGTAATTCATCACTAGTTTGCCAACCACTATTAAAACACTTTCACTTCTAAATGTAAAGGCCCATATCCTGACATTGATCCAAGTGCGGAACTCCCATTGAAGTCGATGAGAGTGTTGCATAGAAATCAATGACAGGATATGGACCTCAAGGCTGGACCATCTCTCCCCTGGAACCTTTTTTCATTGACACTCAGAAATTTGAGGGTATTACAAGAAATAAGATACAGAAAACAACTGTACAATGAGCTCCAGGGTGCTGGCAAAGTTTATGGTGGGTTGGATGGCGATTGTGTTTTTAAAAGTGGGTGGTGGGATTGTGAAATTTCCAATTTCACCAGTGATATGCTTGACTAGAATTTAATCTCCCACTATTCAGGTGAACAGGCCCTTTTAATCACTTCTGTTTTGGCAAAGACACCATCTTACAAACCAAATGAGTTCTTTTTCCAGCTCTAATGTCTGAATTGGCAACCGTAAAATATTTTACAAAGTGTACTTTCTACTCAAAATATGAATATTAAACATTTTATAGTCTAATTTCAAAAAAATTGTGTAAATTGTTCTGCCATGCCAAAATTTCTAGAAACCATTATTTATATTTAAGTTGAGTCTTTCTTCCAGTGAATGCAAAGCATTTGAGGCACATTAAAGGTAATTCTTTCATTTTTGCAAACTTCTTGAACCATAGTTTTCAACAACTTTTTAAAAAATGCAAACATTAAAATATACTTAAATTCATCCCTTCTTTACCACCACTGTTATATATATCCCTGCTCCTTTAACACATAAATATGAAGAAAATATAAAGTTACAATATGTGTTTGGTCTATGTCGAGTTTTAAATGAGTCAGGGATTACTTTTCTAAAGTTATCACTGTGATTCATCTTGTTGCTCATAATATTAACCCAGGTTTAAAGTGAACAAGCCTTTGCCTTGGTTTCCTTCTAGGTCAATTTGGTAGGTTGTTTGGGATCAATGGTTTTCAAGTTTTAGGTCACTTTTGAATAATCTGGAGAGTTTGTTAAAATGCAGGTTGCTAGGCTCTACCCCCAAAGTTTCTGATTCAGTAGGTCTAGGACAAGCACTGAAAATTTTCATTTCGAACAAGTTTCCAGGTGATGCTGATACTGCTGGTCTAGGATCAGTTGTTTAGAACCACTGATCAACATATCTCAAACTTTAGCAGGTATAAGAATCACTTGGGAAGCTTTTAAAATTGTGTTACCCACCTTCCCACACCCCTAATTTAAATCAAGCAGGTATGGGGTAGGGGTTGGGCATTCTCTTTTAAATAAAAATCACAGGTAATTCTGATGCAGTTGGTCATAGAACACTCTTTAAGAATAAAAAAAATACTCCTGAGTTCCTTCTAGCTGTGAAACATTATGATTCCTATATTTTATGAGTAAAATGAAGAAGGCTAACAGCCTAAAGACAGAAATCAGACACCAAGGGCAAAGACACCTTAGAGGTAATGCAAAGAGCTGCCCTAGACAGACAACTTCTCAGGTTCTGGTAAGAACCAGTGACCAGACCACCTAACATTCTAGACAAATCCTTTGTAGCATTTTATGTATTTATAAGATTTTTATTGTTTTGCTTAATTGTAATAATATATTTAATGCCTATTTTGTCAATACACATTAAGATAACTGAGTTTTATCATTTTTAAAATTCATCTTTATATCTGACAATCAGCTCTGATGAATGTAACATATTTGAGTTTTTTTTTTTTTTTTTGAAACGGACTGTCACCATGTTGCTCAGGCTGGAGTGCAGAGGCATGATCTCAGCAACCTCTGCCTCCCAGGTTCAAGCAAGTCTTCTGCCTCAGCCTCTGGAGTAGCTGGAACTACAGACATGTGCCACCACACTGGCTAATTTTTGTATTTTTAATAGAGACGGGGTTTCACCATATTGGCCAGGCTGGTCTCGAACTCCCAACTTTGTGATCCACCTGCCTTGGCCTCCCAAATTGCTGAGATTATAGGCATGAGCCACAGCACCAAGCTGAGTTGGAGCTCCTTTCTTTGGCATAGGAACAGTAGGTTCCTTCCTTTCTACTATATAGAGAAATCCAATAGATGGAGAATTCAGTAAGGTTTATAATTTTAAAGTATTTTGATTAAGTCTCTACTTCACAAGATGTAGCACAGCTATTAATTTATTAACAAGATTCTATATACATGTTAGGATTATAGAGTCCAATGTTTCTGATTTATTATCAATTACTTGAGGAAAAGTTGATTCACATGAGAATGTGCCCTTTGCCTCCCTAGGCTGGAAAGAGAACCACTCAACACTCTTGCCCAACTCAGGTCTTCACAACAGCACCATTTCTAAGAACCACAGTGGTATACTTTGTCTCTGTGTCCCCACCAAAATCTCATCTCAAATTTTGTAATCCCAGTGAGTTCAAGGAGGGTCTTGGTGAGAGGTGATTGGACCGTGGGGATGGTGTCCCATGCTGTTCTCATTATAGTGAGGGAGTTCTCAAGAGACTTGATGGTTTTAAAAGTGGCAGTTTCCCTTGTGTGCACTCCCTCTCCTGCCACCTTGTGAAGAAGGTGCTTGCTTTCCTTCACCTTCTGCATGACTGTAAGTTTTGAGGTCTCCCCAGCCATATAGAACTGTGAGTCAATTAAACCTATTTTATTTATGAAGTACCCAGTAAGAGGTATTCACTTTATAGCTGTGTAAAAACGGACTAATTAGTTTTGGACTTAACAGTAAAATAAAGGTTTCCTTCCAAATTTAGAGTACTTCTTCTGGTAAGTCACTGAACACAGAGAAAATAACATTTTCTGTGTTTCAGTTCCTCATGTGCAAAGTGAGAATGTTGTTGGATGAAAGGATTACTTAGAAGAGGCCACTTCCCTTCCAAATTTTTTATAATATATGATTTAGAACTATAAAATTGATCCGAAAGTTTATCATGTCAAAGATTTTATTATAATGCATATTTAATATTTGCTATTATAAATGATTTTATTCCTATTTAGTTTCTTAAACTGTTTTCATATTTCTTTTTATCTACAAATAAAGTATTCCTCTGTCTTGACCATTTATTAGCATTCTTCACATTATGATTACCTAGTAATTAGTTTTCTTGATTTATCAGAAGGGTTGGGTATCAGAAATTAATTTCTCTGATTATTTGTATATTTTTCATATACTATATAATTCCCTGTGAGTCTATAATTGTAACCCTTTATAATTGGCAGGCATTAATTACTAAAATTGTGCTAGAATTTCCATATAATTTTCTATCAGAGCCACATGAATACTGAATACATTCATCATGTTTAGAATACCAATGAAGGAAATTAATTTCCAGCTATTAAAATATGCAAGACTCATATGAATAAAAGAAAGAGATATGCAGATTCCTGAGTCTTATGTCACAAGTAATATGTCCATGTGTGTTCAAGTGCACTAAATCTAGAGTGCTTGTTTTCCATTCATTAAAATTAATTCAGCTGTCTCTTAGTAGAGAGTTCAAAAAAGTAGAAGAAGGCAAGAACCAAATTACAAAAATGCTCCGAGCAGGAGGACAGAGAGTACAGAGTAACATTTTTGTCCTTAAGCAACTCTTCTTCTAGAAGTCTCTATTTCTGCAGTTCTCCCAAGCATCCAGGCTTACATATTTTCAGCTTCCTACTGTATGGAACACATTCTATCTATTCAACTGCCATAGTCCTTTTCAGACCAGGATTTCTTAATTTGGGGTACCTGGATGACCTTACGGGTATGTAAACCTCCTGAAATTGCATGTAAAATTGCACCCTTAACATATGAACTCTCTGAGGAAAGAGTGTATTGCTTGTATCAGATTCTCAAATAAAGCTATCACCAAAACAGTTTAAGAATCACTGAACTAAACTAGTTCTTCTTTTCTTCAATTCCACTGCCACCAAGCAAGCCCAGGTCCAGTGGTCTTTCTGTTAAAATTGGTTCTTACCTACAATCTCCTGGCTCCAGTTTCTTGTCATCTTAATCTATCACATATGGAGCTGTCAAAGTCATCTTCCTGAAGCTCATAATCAGCAATGACACTCTCCTGGTCACTAACTTTCAAGGCTCCTCTATTGATACTGAATAAAGTCCAAATTCCGTGAGTGCAGACACCATGTCTTATTCATGTTTGTATCCTCAGTATCCATCTATCTCAAGAGAGTCTTGCTTTTGATCCTTGATATGGTCTGGATCTGTGTCCCTACCCACAAATATCATCTTGAATTGTAATCTGAATTGTAATCCCCACATGTTGGGAGAGGGACCTTGTGGGAGGTGACTACATCATGAGGGTGGTCCCCCATGCTGCTCTAGTGATAGTGGGTAAGTTCTCATGAGATCTGATTATTTTATAAGGAATTACATTATAAAATATAATTAAAGAATTACAATGATTAAGGAATATAAAATCTAATATAAAACATGAACTATGAAAATTTTTTTAATATTAACATTTGAGTGTTCAGTGCTTTTAAATGTAAAGTCCATTTATAAGGAGCTGATCCCTGCTTCGCTCTGTACTTCACCTTTCTGTCACGATGTGAAGAAGGATGTGTTTGCTTCCCCTTCTACCATGATCATAAGTTTCCCTGAGGCCTCCCCAGTCATGTAGAACTGTGAGTCAGTTAAACCTCTTTATAAATTACCCAGTCTAGGGTATTTCTTCATGGCAGCCTGAGAACAGACTAATACAATCCTGACGTCAGAAACCTTTTATGTCCCAGCTCCAACCTATCCTTCCTGTTATCTGTCTCAATTTACTTTCATAGATTCTATGCTCCAATCAATTCAATAATTTGACCTTCTATCAGTTCTCCAGATATGATCTGTGTTTTCTTTCTTTACATCTTTTCCTCAAAGTTTCTTCTGTGCATGTGGGATGCCTTCCTGACCTCTCCTCACCCAAACTATTTAGTTTCTTTTTTTTTTTTTTGAGACAGAGTCTTACTCTGCCGCCCAGGCTGGAGTGTAGTGGCGTGATCTCGGCTCACTGCAACCTCTGCCTCCCAGGTTTAAGCAATTCTCCTGACTCAGCCTCCCAAGTAGCTAGGACTACAAGTGCGTGCCACCACACCCAGCTAATTTTTTATTTTTAATAGAGACGGGATTTCACCATGTTGGCCAGGCTGGTCTCGAACTCCTGACCTCTAGTGATCTGCCTGCCTCGGCATTCCAATGTTCTGGGATTACAGGCATAAGCTACCGTGCCCAGTCCACCCAGACCTTTTCTACCTGATGAAACCTTATCCATCCTTCAAAGCTAAAACAAATGTTTCTTCATAAAGTCTTCTAAGGGTCTCTCCCTGTGAGAAATGATCCCTTTCTTCTCTAAACTCTTTGTACATTTCTGAAGACTTTACATTTAAAGCACAGAGCACTCAAATTTTAATATTAAAATTTTTTTTCATAGTTTATATTTTACATTAGATTGTACATTCCATAAAGGCAAGGGTTGGGTTTTATTTTTCTCTTCCTTATACACCTAGCATAGTCTTGCACTGTAATATTCAAAAGAATTTGCTGAAGAAATGAATAAAAGAATAAATGAACACAGGATCATTAATTTTTCAGATGATTCAGATTATGATGAGAGGTCAGTGCTCATTTTACTGATGAAGAATGTGAAGTTGAGAGAGGCAGAGGGAGAGACACAAAGTCACAGAGCCAGGGAGTGGTCAGGGAATGCTAGAGCTTGGGTATTTGGACTTGGTCCAAGTTTCTGTCCACAATACAATGATGTTCTTTAATTGAAAAAGAAAATGCACTTAGATATTTTTATTTAAAGCCACTATAATCTTGTTTAAATAAGTCTAAACGTTGACTTTGCCACTTATTATCTATGTGGCTATTTTATTTAATTTTCTTATCTATATTGAGGGTCTAAACTTAGTGTTCTCTAAACTTTCTTCCAGCTATGAAATTTGAATTGCTTGTATAACATCATTCCTCTTTTTCTCCAGCAAAGAAGGTAAACTTCCCCAGTTTTCTCCAAGTACTTGATGTTCCACCTTACGTTCTGTATTCTATATGAAGCCTGTTTATCAATAGATAATAATGACAAAATACAATAGGATGGGGTCAAATAATTCATATGTAAAAAAACATATAAAGATAAAACTTGATAAAGATAAAAACATAGAGACAGGATTTTGTGTGTGTGTGTACGAGTCTTTAAGACCTTTAAAACTTTAAATAGAGGAAAAGCCTAATTCTACAGATCTGATAATTAACCTATGTGTTTCTATTATGGGAAGCTCTCATAAGGTTCTTTACCTTGATAAATATGTATAGCAAACATATTTATCAATATATTCACAACCAAATGGCTCTGAGTTCCACCCAACAATGAAAAGGGAAACTATTTCTTTTTCATTCTTAGTAGTCCAAATATGAACAGAAAATTATTCTACCTCCTAGCCCCAGAGAAATGATAATCCATGCTCTCAGTATCTCATCCATGTATAAGTTTTCAGATATTAATTCCTGCTAACAAGTCATGTACATAACAACCATAAACTTGGTTCACTCTATTTTCACTTTGTTTCCTACACACTGCATTGTGGTTTCTTCCAACTGACATGTTCCACCCTAAAGGGCATCTTTACTTCACTCAATTTCCACAGAAAGTTCTAGGAAACTCTGGTGTTACCATTCAGTAAGTTCTGTAATGCCTTATCTTATATAGTACTTTATTTTAGTGAACCTTATGTGAAACATTTAAAGGGTAAAAAGGCCAACACTCTTTCCTTGATAATAGATGTTTATTATGTGCATAGACTTCAAGAGGACATGATCTTCCCTCTTTTAAAGGTAGCCTACACTAGAGGAGACAATATTGTTCTTGTTCCAATAAGAGGGTAGCAGAATTCAATAAGGAAAAGTTAGTGGGTAAGATGAGCACTATAAATAAACAAACTGGCCCACTTATTTGCCAAGAGACCAAGAGGAACCCTTTAAGAACTTTAGATTTAGCAAAGGAACCAATACCCATGCTTTCTAAATCTGTTTCACAAATTTATGACTATCCCTTAGGATACATTGATTTTCAGAGTTCACTGGATATCAGAGTCTTTAAATCAAATCTAACTTAATTGTGTTTTTCTGTCACATAGGAGCCTGAGAAAAACAATAACAGGTGATCATGAGGGAAATTAATCCTCGATGCCATTTTGAAATACAGACAGCCTATGACTCAAAAAGCTGCCCCATTCAAAGTAGCTGTTTTGTTATTATATTCTTCTACAAGATCAAACAACAATGGAGATAAATGAATAAGTTATTAAGATAAGTATGTAGATACCTATGCACACACAGGTAATTTGTGTTTTTTTAACATATGTATAGATTAGATATAGCTATATATACACATACACATACACATACATATGGATACATTTGGATATGCATGTATTATCCTCTTTAGAGTATAAATCCCCATATATATGCATGCATATGTGGATATATACATAATAACATATATATACAAACACACATAACCAGCCAGAAAGGAAACTGAGTTTTAAACACTGATGAGCCCTACTGGTAGTACTCAATTCCTAATCCTGTAATACAGAGTAAGTCATTATCAATCTCTTACCTGTTGTAACATGGCTGCAGTCCATTTTGTTACTCAATTCTAATTGTACCAAAAACTCAGATATGGGGGCCCGGTGCCATGGTGCCTTATGGCAATCATGTAAAGTAACTTCTGGAGTTTTGGGGTGATATGTTTGGGGTATTAGAAACTTAATAATTCCCACGTGGGCTATGCAAGACCTAGCAAGACCTTACTTCAGACAGGAAAAAAGACCTCCCACCATCCAAGCCGTTTTCCAAGTAAAGTGTGCAGATGTGGGATTCTTACTCTCTGAATTTCCCTAGCCTTATATCCTTTGTATTCCGTAAGCTTCTCACAATAACATGTAATTTGTATAAAATATGTTAAATGTTGGTGTGCCCATTTTTTGTCAACCTTCTGCAGGACTAATTCATTACTGAGTTTAATTAGGATCATATTGGAAAAAAAAATAGAAAGAATCAAAATAACATCAGTTCAATAAGAATTATGTAAGCCTCTCAGATACATTTTTATTACAGATATAAATTAAATTATACAAAATGGCCAATTTAGTGTAATTCCACCCATATTTCAGCTGGGTCCATTATATGGCAATATGGGTAGGTTTTTGTTTGGTTGGTTTTTTTCTTGTGCAAGGAAATCTGATTCTCCACTTAGGAATAAAGCAAGTTGGGCAGGGAGAATGACAGATCTGTCCAAGTCATCCAATTTGTAATTTTTAATGAATGCAATGTTTACACAAATGCTTAAGAACAAAAGCTGAAAGGAAACTGCAGAGAGATGTGAGGAACCCAGAGAAGCTGGTGCCAAATAAATTGATCTCCAGCAGTTAAATGGCTAAATATGGTAAGTGCCTTAATCACCTAATTCAAAGAAATGAGGCTTGGCTTTGGGTTGATTATGGAGCTGAACTTTGATAAATAGGTGGAACTGAGAGGGAAATAAGCGGTAAAAGGAAGAGTCTGAGCAAAAGTTTGAAGTATACAAGCCAGAGTAGTCTATAGAAAATTTACAAATTTTTAGGCTAAAGAGTCTGAATTTGAATCAGTCAGTAATTGGGTGCTATTGAAAGTTTAGAAGCAAAGGGGAACATATATTTCACTGTAAATTAATTTATAGAAGGTATATAGAGTGAATCAGCAGGGACAAATTTAAAGCCATGAGGCTATTTAGCCAAGAAATAAGAGCCATACCTGAACCATAGCAATAGAAATTGATATACATCAATTAAACCCTGGAGAATATACTTGATCTATGCTTTCCATTTCATGATTATAAATAGAAAATTTTATGAGATTTTGGACTGAATGTTTTCAATTTGAAGTGTTGTCTTCAGTTGACAAACGTCTCAAAGAGAGAACTGCCTATAACATTTTGTGTTATAATGATTTATGTTATCATTTCATATTGGATGCATATAATGTAACAAGAATAACCTTGAAGAGGGTCTGGGCTAAGTTCTTTGTGTCTCCTTTGATGAAAAATGCAAGAGCCTTACAAAATAATCACCACATCAATTAAGGATTGTGTTCAATTGTTAAAATCAAAGAAGTAACTGAAACAGAGATTTCTTTTCTCTCAGGTAAAATAAGTCTAGTGCAAGCATTACCATTTTACAATGTTACTGGTGTTTCATGGCCCTTCTTATTATTCTGCTTCATCACCCTTGTGTAGCCTGGATCTTCATGGCTATACTTCCTGAGATTCTGGCCAGCACATCTATATCCCAGGCAGAAAGGAGGCACTACC
Source organism: Cheracebus regulus (assembly GCA_963574635.1). Classification (NCBI taxonomy): domain Eukaryota; kingdom Metazoa; phylum Chordata; class Mammalia; order Primates; family Pitheciidae; genus Cheracebus; species Cheracebus regulus. The sequence continues at coordinate 7,445 of CAUYQU010068714.1, read as the reverse complement.
CTTTTAAATCACCTCCAAAGCCCTTCCCAATGACTTGTACTTATGATGCCTCGGTTGTACCTATGAGAAAGGGAAAGCTAAGCAGTACACTCTTCTAGGTGGGTCACTCCCACCATGAATAAAACCAGGTTATGTTAGCAAGGCATAAAGAGGATAATGACTATTGGCCGGGTCACTAGAAGTCATTGCCACAGTTACAGAAGTTCTTCCCAGCTCTACAAGTTTGTGACTCTAACTCCACATGGAATCCCATTCATAATTAAATAGCTGCTAATTGTTTTCCAGTGTCTTCTTTGAAACATTAGCTCCTTAAATTACTGAATTATGGAAAATAAGTCCATTTTACCTAAGTTTTAATCTGAAAAAAACATGTACCACATTCTACCTCCTGATATAGAATATTTTCCCCCTTATGGATAAGCAGCTTTGCCCATAGACAAAGGCTGCTGTTTTTGTAAACTGTGCTGAACACTGAAAGATTATGATAGAAAGCAAATATACTGTAAACACTGCTAGAGAATGTCCCTTATTTGTACATGTCAGTTTTGGAATACTACAGTATATAGTTTTTCAGCATCAAAAGCCAAGGTTTTATCTTTGAGTTAAAGTCATATTTTTAGGAACCTCATGTTCTCACCACCTGGGTATCCCTAAGGTCTCTTATCTTCTGATATCACCATTTCCTTTAATATTTAAATAGAATGTATGACTACCTGTCTCAGATTCTGTGGGAAATTCAGCCTCCCTACACTCAACCCCTAAATACACAAAGATTGGTGGAGTGCTCATTATATCCTGGTCTGTATTTTTTTTCTTGACTTTCACTGAATTATCAGTGTTCTCACTGCTCCCTGTCTTCTGTGTCTTCTGTCTCCTTTGCAGCTTTCCCCATGTGCCTCTGTACCTTAATTCCTGCAAAATACTATTTACAAAGTACTGCTATCAGTAAACAAATTTTCCAGTGATTTGGAATAACAAAGAGAATTAGAGCACAGCAAGTAAGATACCATCTTAAAACATAGTATTATTCAACATTGTGCTAAATTTTAATCAGTTATACTCTGAGGGAAGAGATTTCTTTCTGACTTCGTCCACCTTCCTTCCTTGTTCATTGTCCTCTTCTCTTTGAATCTCTAAACCCTTTTCCCTTTTTCTTACTATTTGCCTCTGCTTCCCTATTCCTTCTACTTATGCAAAATAATTTATCTTTTCCTCTCTGCCCTGTTTTGGGGGAGAGTGGGGTGGGGAAAGCCTATTATACTCTATATCTGCAGATTCAAAACCTCATTCAGTTGCACTACTAAACACAAGGTCATTGATTCCAGGTCTCTCTTATTTTAATATAAGGAAATAGTGGATATTTTGAAATTATAAGACTATATTTTCTTTGTAGAAACAGAATAAAATCAGAAAGTCACATAGCATAGTCTAGTACAAACAAGTTTCAAGAATTGCAGATCAGCATCAAAAAGTAATTGTAAAAGCACTATATTTATCTTTACCACTTAGAAAGCATCATTGTAAATCCAACTCATAACCTACAGCACTGACTCACCAAGTGTTTTCCTTTTCTTCTCCCCAAGTCTGTTGTACCACACAGATGTCTTTGGGACTTTCATAATTTGAAGACCAAAATCTCTCCAAAAAGCCCCCATTCCTGATACACTTCCTGTAGCTTTCTTTCTATTTTTCCATTATCCTGCTTCACCAGTTCTTCCCCTTTACCTAGTATTCCAATTGTGCATCACAAACTTTATAAAAATGGACAAGAACAAGGGAAAGAAACTGACAACAATAGCCATCCCTAAAGCAAATAGTCACTGGCTGTAAATATCATACATACCAATGGTACCCAAAACCACCAGAGAAAGTGACAGATCTGTAGGAAGAAAGCCAAGAATGAATGGAGACCCATTAGCAAAAAAAAAATTATGGAGGACCATCCAATTAATGCTCATGGCCAGAAGACATAGCAGAACAAACACATGAAACATAAGACCAGTAAGAGTCCAACCTTAAGCCATAAAATATCCAAGAAACAACATTGGGGTAGCAAAAGAATTTTGAACCCTTGTCCAGTCCTTGATGTCAATCATGGTAGTCACAAAATCAAATGAACAAAACAAATCTAAAAGGAGGTTGTGTGAAGATTTTTCTGCTGTCCAGCAATTAGCAGAGACCTACATTTGAAGGCAATACATTCTATGTACCCCACATTCTAAAGAAAGCAGTTAGCTGTGAGCATTTGTGTTCTAGGTACCTCTGCTGGAGCTTACTAGAAAAGAGCAGAATTGTCCTTACTTGAATCAACTACTGCCCTGTCCTCCCTCACTCCATCAGTAACATATAAGAAAGGATGAGAAAGGGAACTGAGACATGAATGATGGACGAAGTTACTAGCTTACTACAGAATGCAGTGATCATGGTTAGAGGCCAAGTGCAGTGGCAGCCTCCAAGGGGAAAATTTTAATGTCTGGGCTTTAGAGACCTGTAAGAATAGGAGATTGCATCTTCTCCAATTGAATGATTGCTGGCAGCTTTCCTGGAACTGACCTCATAGTGGAGTAGAATGGAATAAAAGAGGGAGTTCTTGGAAGGGCATGTCAGATTCCCAAATGTGTGAGTTATACATTTCCATAGACACTGGCATCTGTGTCTCCTCTGGAGATTTCCAAAGAGAACAGGCTTGCTGGAGTAGCCTGGAGAAGAAAAGAAGTCCTGTGACATGAGGTGCCTGTGAAGAAAATAAGTAATCCTGAACTTCATTTCATTTATCTTCAACTCTCAGAAGGCAGCAGTTCCCTCGGCTTCACCTCATTTGAGTAGCAGAAGGAACTGGAACTAATAGACCAAGCAACATTTTCAAATGTTTATTCTCTATATTTTCCTAATATTCTCCATCTACCTTTTTTCTCTTTCATATTCTCTGGCAATTCTGTTTAACGGTGCCATAACCCATGCATAGGTTGACTAATAGATGACTCAGTATGACTTCCTTCAGCTTCTTGAGGTCTCACATATGCAAAACCAGTCCCTAAATGAGTCCACTTACATGTGGCTCCACCTTCATCTCAACCATTACCTATCAGTCACCTGGAATTCTCAGCACTCTCCAAAGAAGTCTTTCCACTTCTAGTCTTGCTCTCTCTCCTCCACATCCTCTCCATTTTGCAGTAAAAATAATTTTCTTGCAACATAAAATGAATCCTGTCCTTTTACTTAGGCTAAAATCCAAAACCCTCATTTTCCTTATAATGCCTATTATGGTCTGGGCTCTGCCTTCCCCTCCTAGATCAAATGGCCTATTGCATGAATCTCTAACTCTTCTCATGCCTCTGACCTCCCTGCTACGCTCCAGCCACAATTTTCTTCTTTGAGTTGCTGTTATGTGGGAAAGCCTTTCCTACTTCAGAGCCTTTGTTCAGTCTGTTTCTTCCATTCCTCTCTCTCTGCATGACTGACTCCTCTTTTGGCAGGTCTTAGTAAGAGTCATCTCTTTAGAGAGAGTGTCCTTGACAAACAAATCTAAAGTAAATGTTCCCTGCTATTTTCTTCCTTAATATCCTGGCAATAGTGGCAGGGAGGGAGATGTGCATATTACTGAGCACAATTTTTACTTGAATATTAGAATATACATTTATTTGCTCAGCTTTTGTTTCTCATCACTAATAAAGGTTAAATTAAAGATTGTTGAGGATTTGAAAATCCAGGAAGAAGAGACTATCATGGCTCACCCAATGATAGAGGAATGTCCCTGAAAGGTGACAGCACCAGAAGAATTCTTTGTCATGAATAAAGGAAAAGGAAACACGGTAGTTGAGATGTAAATACGTATGTCAATTAAGGTGTTTGAGAAAGGGACTAGAATCTTTTTTTTTAAGACAAAGTTTCGCTCTTGTTGCCCAGGCTGGAGTACAGTGGCACAATCTCGGCTCACCACAACCTCCACCGCCTGGGTTCAAGGGATTCTCCTGCCTCAGCCTCCCAAGTAGCTGGGATTACAGGCATGCATCACCACACTCGGCTAATTTTGTATTTTTAGTAGAGATGGGGTTTCTCAATGTTTGTCAGGCTGGTCTCAAACTCCCGACCTAAGGTGATCCTCCCACTTCAGCCTCCCAAAGTGCTGGGATTACAGGTGTGAGCCACCATGACCAGCCAAGAATCTTATAAAGGAATCCCAGCTGATAACTTCTCTCTCTTTAGTGAAGTAGGAAATAAGAATGTGTGTCAAAATAGCAAGGCCCAGGGGATCAGAAGAATGAAGAAGGTAAATAAGAGCTGCTGATGCAAATGGGAAAGGAAGCCGATTTGAGACATTCAGATAGGATTTAGAGTGCAACCAGATCAAGTCTTCATTTAGTTAGCCTTTTGGTAAATATATGAGTCCAACCAGGCACTATATTTATTTCCAGCATCACAAAGACAACCGGGTTGTTAAACATCCCCAGGATTTGAATTGGAGGATCTGACTGTGCAGGATCCACAGTATCCAAACATTCAGCTACCTCACTCTCTGCCTTCTAGTTCTGGTCAGAAATAAGGCTATGACAAGTGACCTTTCCTTGCTCAGGTTGGCCTCTTAAATTTTATGAAAGTTCAATGCCAGGGATTTTTTTGTATGGAATCCACAAGCCTCTCATTACATGACTTTGTGTTGTTTGAAGATTTTGCAAAATATTCCTATTACTCATTTATAGACCTAAGCCTCCTACCATCTCCACAGGGCACAGGGGCCTCTAGGTATATATCACTCTAGGATGAAGAACAAAGATGATCTCATAGTGTACTAAGAAATATATCTAAACTAAATTATAAAAACAATACTCAGTTCATCAAAGTAAATCATAAGTATGCACATTATACTCCAATATAATATATATTATGTTGGTGGCAAAAACTGTGATTACTTTTGCACTAACCTTTTATTTGATTTTTATTTTTACCTATTTTATTTATTTATTTACTTTGAGATGGAGCCTCACTTCGTCACCCAGTCTGGAGTGCAGTGGCACAATCTGGGCTCACTGCAACCTTCGTCTCCCAGATTCAAGAGATTCTCCTACCTCAGCCTCCTGAGTAGCTGAGATTACAGGCATGCGCTACCACATCCAAGTAATTTCCGGTATTTTTAATAGACTGGGATTTCACCATGTTGGCCAGGTGGGTCTCAAACTCCTGACCTGAAATCATCAGCCTGCCTCAGCCTCCCAAAATGCTGGGATTAAAGGCTCAGCCATCATATCCAGCCAAACCTAAAATTTTTAAAAGAATAAGACACAAGTTCTATTATCTGGCCACGACTTTGCCTGTTCAACCAATCTCAGATTTGCTGCAGCCTAGGTTAACTTCTTCTAGACTCTTGAACAAGTCAAAACCAATTCTATGGCTAAAGCCATGTCGCGCCAGCCTGGACCTCCCTCTTCCCCTCTCCTTTTATTTGTAAAGCCTACCTATTATTTGTATTTCATCACAAGCCCCGTATTTTTAAGATTCTAGAGATTATCTAAAAATTCTATAATATCTAAAATTGCTTAATTATTTTCATAATGACCCTCTAGACATTGCTTTAAATGTGTCTCAGAGATTCTGGTACATTGTGTCTTTGTTCTCATTGGTTTCGAAGAACTTCTTTATTTTTGCCTTCATTTCATTGTTTATCCAGTCGACGTTCAGGAGCCAGTTATTCTGTTTCCATGAAGTTGTGCGGTTCTGAGTTAGTTTCTTAATGCTGAGTTCTAATTTGATTGCACCGTGGTCTGAGACTTGTTTGTTATGATTTCTGTTCTTTTGCATTTGCTGAGGAGTGATTTACTTCCAATTATGTGGTCAATTTTAGAGTAGGTGTGATGTGGTGCTGAGAAGAATGTATATTCTATGGATTTGGGGTGTAGGGTTCTATAAATATCTATTAGGTCCACTTGGTCCAGATCTGAGTTCAAGTCCTGGATATCCTTATTAATTTTCTGTCTCATTGATCTAATATTGACAGTGGAGTGTTAAAGTCTCCCACTATTACTGTGTGGGAGTCTAAGTCTTTGTAAGTCATTAAGAACTTGCTTTATGTATCTGGGTGCTCCTGTATTGGATGCATATATATTTAGGATCATTAGCTCCTCTTGTTGCATTGATCCTTCTACCATTATGTAATGCCTTTGTCTCTTTTTATCTTTGTTGGTTTAAAGTCCATTTTATCAGAGACTAGGATTGCAACCCCTGCTTTTTTTTGCTCTCCATTTGCTTTCTCCATCCCTTTATTTCGAGCCTATGTGTGTCCTTGCATGTGAGACGGGTTTCCTGAATACAGCACACCAATTGGTCTTGACTTTTTATCCAATTTGCCAGTCTGTGTCTTCTGATTGGGGCATTTAGCCCATTTACATTTAGGGTTAATATTGTTATGTGTGAATTTGATCCTGCCATTTTGATGCTACCTGGATGTTGTGCCCATTAGTTGATGCAGTTTCTTCATTGTGTCAGTGGTCTTTACCATTTGGTATGTTTTTGGAGTGGCTGGTACTGGTTGTTTTCCATGTTTAGTGCTTCTTTCAGGAGCTCTTATATGGCAGTCCTGGTGGTGACAAAATCTTTCAGCAATTGCTTCTCCGTAAAGGATTTTATTTCTCCTTTGCTTATGAAGCCTAGTTTGGCTGGATATGAAATTCTAGGTTGAAAGTTCTTCTCTTTAAGGATGTTAAATATTGGTCCCCACTCTCTTCTGGCTTGTAGGGCTTCTGCCTAGAGATCCACTGTGAATCTGATGGGCTTCCCTTTGTGGGTAACCCAACCTTTCTCTCTGGCTGCGCTTAGTATTTTTTCCTTCATTTCAGCCCTAGTGAATCTGACAATTATGTGCCTTGGGGTTGCACTTCTTGAGGAATATCTCTGTGGTGTTCTCTATATTTTCTGGACTTGAATTTGGCCTGCCTTGCTAGGTTGGAGATGTTCTCCTGGATAATATCCTGAAGAGTATTTTCCAGCTTGGATTCATTCTCCGTGTCATATTCAGGTACACCTATCAAACATAGATTAGGTCTTTTCACATAATCCCGTATTTCTTGGAAGCTTTGTTGATTTCTTTTCACTCTATTTTTTTGTAATCTTGCCTTCTTGTTTTATTTCATCAAGTTGTTCTTCAGTCTCTGACATCCTTTCTTCTGCTTGATCAATTCAGCTGTTGAAACTTGTGTATGTTTTGCAAAGTTCTTGTGCTGTGTTTTTCAGCTCCATCAAGTTGTTTATGTTCTCCTCTAAGCTGGTTATTCTCGTTAGCATTTCGTCTAACCTTTTTTCAAGGTTCTTAGTTTCTTTGCATGGAGTTAGAACATGTTCTTTTAGCTCAGAAAAGTTTATTACCCACCTTCTGAAGCCTGCTTCTGTCAGTTCATCAGACTCATTCTCCATCCAGCTTTGTTCCCTTGCTGGTGAGGAGTTGTGATTCCTTG